>ML410610.1:0-31417 GCA_005239525.1 Nicotiana knightiana
CGAACGGCCCGTACCAAAAGTGCACCTCTCAATAAAATACTCATGTCTATGCACCGCCGAGGACCGAACGGCCCGTACCAAAAGTGAATCTTTCAATAAAATACTCATGTCTATGCACTGTCGAGGATCGAACGGCCCGTACCAAAAGTGCATCTTTCAATCCGTCGTGGCGTAAGGCCCGCTCCCATGAGAGTGGGGGAAATAACACTCCGCTCGTGGAATGTAAATTACAAAGCGGTCACATACAGTCAGGCACAATCAACAGTCCACCCCGAATACGTCGGGAAAACAAATACTCAAGTAAATGACATATTTCTCTTTTAAAAACCATAAAATAGTGTTTAAATCCTTTTTCGAAATTCACTTGCCAAGTTTTAATAATGTTTAATAATACAACCTTATCCGGAAATACAGTTGTCCGCAAGGGAAATCAATTCTCTTTTTAGATGATTAAGAAAATAAACTCTAATCTTCCTTAGTCATTCGATTACAATTTCGATTATACTTAGCAGTCTAATATTACAGACAAGATCACAGGTATAGCAGGTAAGGAATGCTAGTGGCTCCTAGGCTACCCGGACATGGCATAATAGTAGCTACGCAGGGACTCCCGTCACCTCGTGCGTACGTAGCCCCCGAAATAATAGCATATACTCAATTAATTCACCTAGGGGGACAATTCCCCCTCACAAAGTTAGAAACGAGACTTACCTCGCTCCGAAATACCATAATCGGCTTCCAAGCCCTTCCGACGACTCCAATGGATGCACAACGACCCAAAACTACCAAATAACGGGCAAAGCAATGAAAATTCATCCTAATACTTGCAACAAATTCAAATTATATACATTCCCAACTCCGCTCGATGAAATGACAAAAATGCCCTCGAGCCCACCTGCCCGAATATTCAAAATTTCTCGAAGATATATTCTACCCATAGCCTTACTAGTTCAATTATACAATTTACTCTATAATGCATGCTCAAATTCGTGGCAAAAAAACAAAATTTCCATTTTCTAGGTTTCTTTAAGATTCCCCAATTTTTTACCAATTTCAATGTCTAATTCGATGCATATACTTGTATTTAACTTTAAAAACATGATGAAATTACTTACCTTGACATTGCATGAAGAAATCCTCTCTTGAGGCTTCTCAAGATCGTCCAAACCAAGAGAAAAATGAAGAAATGGCCAACAATTCACGATTTTAAAAATTCTGCCCAGCCTCGATTCCGCACCTGCGATCCTTCCTCCGCACCTATGCTCACGCAGGTGTGACCAATCTCCCGCACCTGTGGCTTTCTTCAGCTTCAGCCCAAAATCGCATATGCGCCCCATTTCCCACATCTGCGACTTTGCAGGTGCGGAAATACCATCGCACCTGCGCTCCCAGCCAGACCACCACTCCTTAGCACCTGCGGTGCCATAGCCACACCTGCGGCCAAATCCTCGCAGGTGGGGTCACACCAGATGACAGCAAATTCCAGCCTTATTCAAACTCTCAACTTGATCCGTTAACCACCCGGAATCCACCCAAGGACCCCAGGACCCCATCCAATTATACCAACATGTTCCAAAACATAATGCGGACTTGCTCGATGCCTCAAATCACACCAAGCAACATCGAAACCATGAATCGCACCCAAATCCCAGTGTTATGAACTTAGAAATTTCCAACTTCTACATCTGATGCCGAAACCTATCAAATCATGGCTGATTGCCCCAAATTTTGTACACAAGACATATTCGACATTACGGACCTGCTCCAACTTCCGGAATCGCATTCCGACCTCGATATCAAAATTTCCACTTCCGGTCAGATTTCTCCAAAAACCTTCAAATTCCTATCTTTAGCCAAATAATTTCAAAATTACCTACGGAGATCCAAATTCACTTCCGATCGCGCTCCCAACTCCAGAATCACCATACGAAGCTATTCCCAGACTCAGAATCCCAAACGGATATCACTAACTCCTAAATTCACATCAAGCCCATATTGGGAAATTTTCTTTAAATTACTGACTTCCACAATATACGCGGAAATTCTCCCGAGTTATCCACAACCCGGTACGGACATACGACCAAGTCCGAAATCAGCATACAAACCTGGAGCAACCCTCAAATCTTGATTCTGAGGTCGTTTACTAAAATTCCAATCTTAGTCCATTTATCCAACTTAAGGCTTCTGAAGTGAGAACTTTCATTCCAAAACAACTCTAAACTTTCCGAAATTCAATTCCGACCACACCTACAAGTCATAATACCTAAAATGGAGTTGCTCATGACTTCAAACCGCTGAACGACGCGCTAGAGCTCAAAATGACTGGTCGGGTCGTTACAAGCCCGATCCAAATAACATATGTATATATTGCGGCGTGCAGCCTGATCCAAATAATATATGTATATATTGCACGATGCAGCCCGATCCAAATAATAGTGGATTATGCTCACTAGGGGTGTACATACTCCTGGAGGGGCTCCTACAACACAAGCGCAATATTGTTGCGGCGTGAAACCCAGTCCAATATATATATATATATATATATATATATATATATATATATATATATATATATATNCTCGATCCATAATTATACTCACAAACTCGGCTCTCGGCCTCACTCAATCATCCTCTCAAGCCACTCGGGCAACTCATCTCAACATCACGAGACTCAGCCTCAAATACCTCACAGTATTCTAAAACATTGTGACAACAGTGAAATAGCAACAAGTAATAAACATGACTGAGTTCACAAATTTTCTATCAAAAATAGTGTGAAAATAGTGTAAAAAAACCCCTGGGGGTCTAAAAAGATAGGCACAAGGCCCCAAACGAGGCATACTACCCATAATATAATATAAACCTAAAAAATACAAGACATCTTATGATTTCAAATCAAATACGCGGCATAATAGTCGCCATGTGACAGACCAAGTCACAATCTCTACCGGTGCACTCCCACAGACCAAGTCCCAAGTCACCTCATTTACCAAAACAAAGTGAAATACCGGGGTTTCATACCCTCCGGTCTAGAGTTACAATCGTTACTTACCTCAAACCGGCACGAAAACTACTCCAAGATGCTCTTGCCCCTCGAATCAGCTCTGAAATGCTCCGAGTCTGTCAAAATCAGATTAATAACATCAAAATTTGCCAGGAAGACGAAACCCATTCGAAAACTATCACAATCGGGCACTAATAATGAAATTTGCCAAACCCGACCCCCGGTCCCACGTCTCAGAATTCTATAAAAATTGCATCACAGGAATCCTCATCCTTTCCCGAGTCTATACATATAAAATGCATCGATATCCCACTACAATTGACCCCTCAAAGGCCAACTCTCGAGGCATCGTAGTAAACTGTATAAGAACTTGAACCCGTAGGGAAAACCAACACCGGAGTTGTAGTAAAAGCTGGCTTGAGCTTCTGAAAGCCCTACTCACACTCCTTAGTCCACCTGAACTGATCACCCTTCTGGGTCAGTCTGGTCATAGGTGCTGCAATAGATGAGAATCCCTCTACGAAACGTCGATAGTACCCTGTCAGACCAAGGAAACTACAAATCTCGGTAGCTGATGATGGTCTAGGCCAGCTCTGCACCTCCTCTATCTTCCTTGGATTAACCTGAATACTCTCACTAGATACCACGTGCCCCAAGAAAGCTACTGAATCAATCCTGAACTCACACTTCGAAAATTTTGCATACAACCTCTTCTCCCTCAGAGTCTGAAGCACAACCCTCAAATGATGCTCATGATCTCCCCGAGATCGGGAATATACCAAGATACCGTCAATAAGCACGATGACGAAGGAGTCAAGATAAGGCCGGAACACACTACGCATCAACTGCATAAAGGCCGATGGGGCATTAGTTAGGCCGAATGACATAACAAGAAACTCATAATGACCATATCTAGTCCTAAACGCAATCATCGGGATGTCGGGCTCCCGAATCTTCAACTGATGATAACCTGAACGCAAGTCAATATTGAAAAATACTCTAGCACCCTGCAACTGATCGAACAAGTCATCTATACGAGGAAAGGGATATCAGTTCTTCACCGTAACCTTATTCAGCTGACAATAATCAGTATACATACGCATAGAACCATCCTTCTTCTTCACAAACAACACCGGTGCACCCCAAGGTGACACACTAGGCCGAATGAACCCCTTATCTAAGAGTTCCCAAAGTTGCTCCTTTAATTCCTTCAACTACGTTGGTGCCATACGATAAGGTGGAATAGAGATAGGTTGAGTGTCTAGCACCAGGTCAATACCAAAATTAATGTCCCTGTTAGGTGGCATGCCTGGCAGGTCTGCAAGAAACACGTCCGAAAAATCACTGACCATAGGAACCGAAAAAATAGATGGAGTCTAACCACTAACATCCCTCACAAAAGCCAAATACGATCAACACCCCTTATCGACCATACTCTGGGCCTGCGGGTAGGAAATCACCCTGCTAGGCACATACTTAATAGAACCTCTCCACTCAACCCTCATAAATCATAGCATAACCAAGGTCGTGGTCTTAGCGAGACAATCAACAACAACATGACACAGAGATAGCCAGTCCATGCCCAATATCACATCAAAATCAACCATGCTGAGTAACAATAGGTCCACTCGGGTCTCCCGTCCCCCAATATATATCACACATAATCGATGCACATGGTCCACAACAACAGTATCGCCCACCGGAGTCAACACATGAACCGATGCAACTAGAGACTCATGGGGCATATCCAGAAAATGGGCAAAATATGATGAAACATAGGAATACGTAGAACCAGGGTCAAATAAAGCATCTCGACGACAGACTGAGACAATACTTGTGATCACTACATCCGAGGCCATATCATCTGGCTTCGCTGGAAATGCACATATATGAGCCTGACCTCCACTTGCACGACCTCCCCCTCTAGGGCGACCTCTAGCTGACTGACTACCACCCTAGCTGCCTTGGTAGGTGGCGAAGTAACTAGAGCTGAAGTCGAAGGCTAGATCCTCATCTGAGATGAACCTCCAAGAAGATGAGGGCACTGCCTCCTCATATGCCCGAACAATCCGCACTCATAACAACTCCCTGGAGCGGGAGGCGGGGACTGAAAGGAACCCCTAGCACCAGTATGGCGACTAGAAGAACCATTCATAGTAGGAACCCTGAACTGATGGTGCTCGAGCTGCACCCTGAGCTGGAAGCGCATTGAATGAAGAACGGCCCATCTGAGAACTGCGGGGACCATGCCCCGAGGATGCACCACTATAGGCTGGCCGACTGGCTGAGGAGGCCTAAATGAACGGCCTCTATCATGCTGAAATTGTCCGCTAGAAGGAGCATCACTAGAACTACAAGATCCACGAGGCCTCTTTGCCTCCCTCTCCTCTCTCTCATGGCGGCGAACCGACTCAATATCTCAAGCAATATCAACAACCTACTTGAAGGTAGCACCTGATACCCTCTCCCTAGTCATAAAAAAGTGGAGCTGATAAGAGAGGCCATCCACGAACCTCCTATTCCTACCACAATCAGTAGGGACCAACTCAGCGGCATGACGAGCCAACTCTGAAAACCGAATCTCATACTGCATCACTGACAGCTCCCCCTGACGCAGCTGCTCAAACTGCCTGCACTTCTCTTCCCTGTGAGACTGGGGAACATACTTCTATACGAAAATAGTGAAGAACTGCAGCCAGGTGAGGGGTGCTGCACCAACTGGCCTACGCCTCACGAAAAACTCCCACCAAGTAAAGGCAGCCCTAGAAAACTAAAATGTAAATAACGAGACCCCACTGGTCTCCAGAATCCCAGTAGTACGGATTATCCTCTTACACTTATCCAGATAACCCTGAGAATTCTCGCCCTCAGCACTACTGAATCTCGGAGGTTGAAGTCTACTGAACCTCTCCAGCCTATGCTGCTCATCATCTGGCATAGCTGGAACCACAAAGTCCTGAACTGGGGCAACCGGCTGGGCTGGAACTGCCCCCGATGTCTTAAGGCCCTGATTAACCTGCTCAGGTGTCCGAGCAGCTGGAGTCTGAGTGTCTCCCCAGGCCTGAGATGTAGCACCAGTAGAAGATACAACAATTGCCAGGGCAAGGCTAATACATACTGTCAAGATCTGAGCAAGGGTCTCCTAAAGACCCGAGAAAGCAATGGGCACTGCTTGTGCCTGAGCCTGTCCCGCTGGAATATCCACGACGGGAACCTGATCCTGAATGGTAGGTGGATCCACCGGTACTGCCCCGGCTTCTGCACGGGCTGGCCCCCTACCTGTACCACAGCCTCGACCTCTCGCTGGTCTAGCCGGTGTATGGTCACCCTGATTGGTAGAACGTGTCCTCACCATCTGTGAGAGAATGAAACAATAGTACTTTAGATTTCTAGAATCAAAAAAATGGCATGACATAATTCAAAAAGATGAGTTTTTTTTCCTAAGGGTTATGTAGCCTCTCGAAGATAAGTACAGACGTTTCCGTACCAATCCGCAAGACTCTACTAAACTTGCCCATGACCGCTGAGTCCTATGTAACCTAGGGTTGTGATACCAACTGGAACGACCCCAAAACAATATAGGCCGTGATGGCGCCTATCATGAAACTAGGCCATCCAACTACTAAGAGTAACACACAAAACCGTCTCTTTAATATCACAAGTCAAAGTAATTCATTAAACCTTCCTGTTTTAAAGATATAATCAACAGCAAAATTACCACAAAAATCAAAACTAACCACAACCCAACACCCGGATACAACTGTCATGAGCATCTAAAGAGATAAATACAATATTTGATAACAAGCACATACTAGTAAAATCCGGAATATACTAGAATCTACGAACTGAAAAAGGAAAGAAGGCCAGCTGGGGACGCCGAACACCTACCTCTATCCTCGAGCATAGGAGAGATTAGCTAACGCTCAGATCTGGTACCTGTATCTGCACACAAAGGTGCATGGAGTAACGTGAGTACCCAAACTCAGTAAGCAACTAAAGTAACTAAGGACTTGAGTGCAGTGACGAGCATTTAAAACTGATAGTTTCATAAAAACATGTGCCAGTGAAAACAAATAGAGTAATCAAAAGACTACATTTACCAAATACTTTACAAACTCCAGTTCCCATTCTAAACTTGGATAAAACATTAACTCATCATCTATTAACGAGTCTCAGTGTAAAATGAGTGAAAAACAATGATCTCACAATTGATAGCCTCTCGGGCACAATATCACTCATACGTAAGGTCCCTCAGTCACTCTTGACTCCTCTATAAGTATTCAATGCTCACTCACGGCACTCTCACTCAACAGATACCATGTATCCACACAAACTATTGCGGCGTGCAGCCCGATCCACATACCATATGCTGCGGCGTGCAGCCCGATCCGAATAATATATATATATATATATATATATATATATATATATATATATATATACTGCAGTGTGGAGCTAGATCCAAATAACATATGTATATGTTGCGACGTGTAGCCCAATCCAAATTATATATGTATATGCTACAGGGTGCAGCCCGATCCAAATAATAGTCAACCGCGCTCACTAGGGGTGTACAGACTCCTGGAAGGGCTCCTACAGCCCAAATGCTATATTGTTGCAGTGTGCAGCCCGATCCAATATATATATATATATATATATATATATATATATATATTGCGGCGTGCAACCCGATCCATATAATATCTACATATGCTGCGGCGTGCAGCCCGATTCATAACTATCCTCACAAAGTCGGCTCTCAGCCTCACTCAGTCATCCTCTCAAGCCACTCAGGCAACTCATCTCAACATACCGGGACTCAGCCCGTAATACCTCACAATATTCTAAAACATTGTGATAACAGTGAAATAGCAACAAGTAATAAACATGACAGATTTCACAAATTTTATATCAAAAATAGTGTGAGAATAGTGTAAAAATACCCCTGGGAGTCTAAACAGATCGGCACAAGGCACCAAACGTGGCATACTACCCATAATAAAATATAAACCTCAAAAGTACAAGACATCTTATGATTTCAAATCAAATACGTGGCATATTAGCCGCCACGGGACGAACCAAGTCACAATCCCTAACAGTGCACGCCCACACGCTCGTCACCTAGCATGTGCGTCACCTCATTTACCAATACAAAGTGAAACACCGGGGTTTCATACCCTCAAGTCTAGAGTTACAATCATTACTTACCCCAAACCGGCACAAAGACTACTCCACGATGCGCTTGCCCCTCGAATCGGCTCCCAAATGCTCCGAGACTATCAAAATCAGATTTATAACATCAAAATATTCTAGGAAGACGAAACCCATTCGAAAATTATCACAATTGGGCACAGATCCAGAAATTGGCGAAACTCGGTCCCCGGGCCCTCGTCTCGAAATTCTATAAAATCGCATCACAAGAATCCTCATCCTTTACCAAGTATATACATATAGAGTGCATCGAAATCCGACTACAATTAACCCCTCAATTCCTGAATTTTAATTCTCATTTTCCCAAGCCCTAAACCCCCAATTTATGCCATTAAATTCCACTAATTCCAAGATTAATCCGTCAAATATCAATATAGAAATGAGTTTTAGGTCTAAGAAACTTACCTCCACGGAAATCCTTTGAACTCCCTCTTCAACATGCTCCCAAAAGCCTCAGCCCGTATGAAAATATCATAAAATAAGCCAAAAACTCGCAAAGGCATCTAGTTATACTTCCTTCCCAGTGAAACCGCATCTGTGGCATTTTCCCCGCATCTCCTGTCCCAGGTGCGCACCTTCGAATCCCCACTTGACCGACCACTTCCACACCTGCGCTCCACTTACCGCATATGCGAACTCGCAGGTGCAACCCGAACTTCCATTTTTGCGGTTCCTTCCCAGCTCCCCCAATCTCGCACCTGCGCATGCTGGCCTGCACCTGCGGCTGCCCTTCCGCAGCTGCGGCCACACCAGAAACCCGGCACCAGCAGCTTCTTCAGCTGCATTTTCCAACTTTAATCCTTCCGATGACCATCCGAAATCATCCCGATCCCCTCGGGACCCCAACTAAAAATACAAACAAGTCACATAACCTTATTCAAACTTAGTCGAGCCTTCAAAACACCCAAAACAATGCTAAACACCAAGATCACATCGGATTCAAGCCTATGAACTTTGAGATTTCTAAATTTTGCCAATGATGCCGAAACCAACCAAAACATGTCTGAATGGCTTGAAAATTTGCACATACGTCCAAAATGACACTACAAACATTCTCCAACTTTTGGAATTCCATTTTGACCCCGATAGTTAATTTTCCACTGCCGACCGGAAATCGCAAAAAACTCAACTTCACCAATTCAAGCCTAATTCTACACCGGACATCAAAACCACATTTCTAACCCACTCCTAAGTCCCAAATCACGTAACGAAGCTTTCTAAACCATAAAATCTACATTCCGATGTCCTTTACAAATAAGTCAACTCCCAGTTGACTTGTCCAACTATTACGCCAATTTGAGAGACTAAGTGTCTCAGTTCTCACCACGACCACCCCGAACCCGAACCAACCGACCCCACACATCATAATTAGGTTAACTAGCACATAACAAAGATGAAACGGGGGAAACGGGGCCAATCTCACGGAACGACCGCCCGGGTAGTTACATTACAATTGATGGATTTCCTCAGCGGGAGCCTAAAGAAGTAACCCACATCTCTAAGAAACCAAGAGAATCGTTACTCCATGCACACTACCTCCACCACAAATAAAAAATCTGAATCACTCCAGCATTTCCATATTTCCATAAAGTATGTCATATAATGCATCCAGCAACTTATGTCATCCTCAAAGTCCACCTCTTCAAGTCACAACTGATCCACAAGTATGCCTCAGATAAACCCTAGCATAACACATGGTCATGCAATCTAATATTTGATAGAAAACTCCCCCACTTGGCTCAAATCCATAGAACATAACATTCTATAACCCACAATACCCTTACTCCATAGTTGTCATAATCATGCACGGTAATTCAATTAAACCCTTCATACGCCCACGTGGCACTAGCCATAGAATACCTCAAATCTTTTGCTAAGTGCATATACATCCTCGCGATAGCCGTACAAACTTCCTCAAGTGATACTAACTCAAATCACAGCGCATAATCTACTAATAGGAAGGAAACTCTCCACATAAACATCATAGGGATTACACAACCGCAGAACATCCTATAGGAGATAACTCACCTGCTTACCCTCAAACTGACATATCTCTATGCCCTTTCATGTTTACAACCAATATTCAATCACTAAATACTCCTGAGTCTAAACTCGTCAACAAGGCATAAGAATCTACTTTCTTCCACAAATGAACAAAAGGAAATATCCTAACATGCTCATAACTTATAATTGTACAACATATCAGGACATAAATCAAGTACCCATAGTCCTTTCGCATCTCAAGCAAAATTATTTATGTCACATCCTAACCATCTAAGCACATTATGTAGTCACATAATACTCCACACATAACGACGTGACACGCAGTGGATCAGTTAGAAAGGAGAACAAATTGATCACATGTCCCCTTCTCAACAACTTTTCCTGCATCAGTGGATAAAGTACATTTCCTATCCTTGGTCAACCTAAGGATTTTATTCTAGTAGGTCATCAGGCAAGCTCTTATTTTTCTGAATTTCAGTATTTGTGATTTACGGTTGTGTGAGGCAGACGCTATTTATAGACATTAGCCATGTGTGGCATGCATCGTATGTTTTCTGGTTGTGCAGGTTTGTTTTAGTCTAATTTACAGAGGAGACTCTGGCAAAAAAATTTCCAAAGTCTCTAAGAGTAAATATTCGAGGACGAATGTTCCTAAGGGGAGAATGTTGTTACACCCTATAGGTGACAAGTAGGTGTGTCACCTACTTGCTTAAATGAGAGCCAAAAAATGGGACATTCCTAGTCGTCCAAAGAGGTCTTTTAAGGACTGTTTTCTTCATATATTAGACTGAAAATAGGGAACAATAACCATACATAAGCTCTGCAAAAATCGTCCCAAAATTTTCTCACAAATCGTTATTGATTTTCTCTCCCTTTCAAGTTCTAGTTGGAGGTAAAAACCTAGAGTTTGAAGAACCAAGATAGGAGTTGAGTTATCCAACAAATAAGGTAAGTTTACTTCTCTCTTCCATCCATTTTTTCTGCTGTAAAATCATGGTAAATCTTTATATTCTTGTAAGAACTCATGGGATGGTGATTGGAAGTCGTGGGTTCGAGTTATTCACTTGTAGCAGTCTGTATGTGGACTGTTTTGTGTTGCTGTTGGGCTGCATGATTTACTACTATTTTGTGGAGTATTGGAGGAGTAAGGGTCGGTAGAAACACCACATATATGAAGGTTGGTGGGCTGGTCGTTCCTCGTAATATTTTGGGTCGTTTGACACTACTACAGTGGTCGTTTTGTGTATGAAGAGATTGGGGTGTGTTGGACTGTTTTGTAGTATTTTATGGTGTATATAAGGCTGGAAAATTATATATATACATATATATATATACATATATACATATATATATATATATATATATATACATATATATATATATATATATATATATATATATATATATATATATATATATATGTGTGTGTGTGTGTGTGTGTGTGTGTGTGTGGTTGTTGTTGTGTTCTTGTGTTATTGGTGTTATCTTGAATTTGAAGGAAGTAAGGATTATAGGGGAGATATTGCCCATTTTAATAAAAATAAGCGTGTCGTTCATTGTGGGATAGTTGTACCTTACGTAACTTAATGATAGTATTATTATCATTGTTGTAGACTAAGGTTAAAAGAGGAAATTTCAACTTGATTATTGGTAATATTGTGATAAGGTATGTTAGGGTTAAATCTTTCTTTCATTTTGGCATGATCCAGTAACTACATGTGTTTTATAAAGAGACATAAAGAGAATTTCATATTCTTGAATTTATGTACATTTTCCTAGTCTCATAAGTTACAGCATTCTCCCTTATCGTGGCTTCATATTCAGTTTAGTTTGTCTTCTTTCCGCTAAGAGAGCAGAGAGTGTATATATATACAGTATTTTAGTATTTTCACCACCATCGATCTATAATCGATGCGCAGGCCCCTACTGGGCAACCTCGGATCATATTGTAAGTAATATACCGATCCTGCTATGGTCAAGAACCTATGAGCGATACCAGAATGGCCGAGATACAGAGCCTAGTATGGGCTAGCACCTATGAGCAATCCTAGTACGGCAGAGCAGTTACATGTTTTGAGCCTTATATGGTCGGACATTTATTTTACTTACTATATTGAGAGAGTTGAGTCAGTATCAGCAGGTATATATATCTCTAGATCATCTTTGACTCCCAGTACTTTCAGTTATTATATTATTAATTCAGTTTCAACTTTCAGTTATTTTATTGCCTTACATACTCGGTACATTATTTTGTACTGACGTCCCTTTTCTGGGGACGCTGAATTTCATGCGTGTAGGTTCAGGAAGATAGACGGGTAGACCTCCTCAGTAGGTGTTTCCCGAGTTTAGCTTGATCAGTAAGCTCCACGTCCTTCAGAGTTGCCGGGTCTAGAGTTTTGTGTACATCTTGTGTGTATATGTATACATGTTATGGGTAGTTCGGGGCGGTGTTCCGATCACAGTACATCCAGCAGTAGAGGCTTGTAAACATATCCTATTAGATAGTGCAATATGTTGGGCTTGTAGGCGTTGTATGTATATATTGTTGATTTGTCAACTGTAGTAGTTATGGAGGCCTTGTCGGCACATATTTATATTGATGTTTAGTCAGTGCTAGTTTCCGTTCAGTTTTATATTTTGTTTCACAAATTGTCTTGCAATGTTGCCCCATCGCCAAATTATGACATTATATGTCTAGATTCCCTTAGTCGCAAGTTGGTACGCTAGGTTAGGTGAGGCACTGGGTGCCGGTCTCGCTCCCACGCCGTGTCCAACCACTCACTGAGCCATCTATCCCACTCCTAGGAAAACCACTAGACATATAAGTCCAAAAGCACATACCCACACAACTGAAACCACTAAGCCCAAGATGCGGTCTGAACCTGGCCTCAAGTCTTCCAGATCGATCCATCTCCAGAACACAGAGAACATATCTCGCACCTCATCCAAGACATCCCAAGTAGTTAATGTATAACCGATATCGAGTGATCACAAACCATACAAGTGAATGGAATTAATTCAAATAGATACGCTTCAAGCTGAATCAATGCCGCATGATAAGAAAAGAAAGATGGAAAATTTTCCTACGTGTCTAGTAGCCTCACGAGGATTGGTATTGAAGTCATCATATTGATCTGTGAGACTCTACTATACACTTGATCATGACTCATAGAACCTACGAACCTAGGGCTCTGATACCAACTTGTCATGACAAAAAATCCGCCTAGCCGTGATGGCACCTAACCCAACCCTCTAGGTAAGCCAAATAAAATTCAAAACAATTCTAATAATAATAATTATTATTATAATAATATAGTAATAATAATAAGAGACAAGAGGTGAAATAAATAAATTTTATACAATAACCCAAAGACTGGTAGTACAAGTCATGAGTTACTAAAACTTAGATTTACAAAGCTAGTATGAAAATAAATACAACATCTTTTTGGAATGTACATAAATAGGTTACAACTGTAAAGCTACCAAGGAAAAATGGAAGCTATGTCCGTGAAACAGGTATATATTCCATGCCGGCTTCCGCCACCCACAATAACTCAGCTCCAAGATCTGCACACAAGGTGCTGAAGTGTGGTATGAGTACAACCAACCCCATTTACTCAATAAGTAACAAATTTAACCTCAACATGGAAGCAATGATGAGCTCGGAAGAAGGTCAATGTCCGACACCAGTGATAGACAACAATACAGGATATAATGATGATAGTAACAACGAATAACTCGAAAAACATCATGTTCAGCTAGTTCACAAACACGGAAAATTAGAAATACATTACAAGTATAACAGTTAAAGCCTGAATCTTTCTCTGAATTCACTAATATGAGATTATTAGAGAACTGTGATTTTTCAAAACTTTCAACAATATATAAGACTTTTCTTTTGCTAGTTAGCATAAGAAAAATACATCCCAATGCCTACATTTCAATTCAATAATATCATACTGAAACCATCAAGTACACTCACTCTCATCACACTCAAGGTGCTTGGCTCCAATGCCCCTAACCATAACACACAATCACTCAACATTGTACGTGTTCCTGGAAAAAATGCCCCTCACCATCACACATGTGATCTCTCAGCACGGTACGGGTGCCTTGGAAAAATGTCCCTCACAAAAGCACACATATATTCATTGTGCATGCCCCCAATGTAATATTAGACTCTGAAGGGGCAGATCCTGGCCCAAGCTCTAATTAATAGTCAATATGACACGTTGGGTAATGCAACACGATTGTATAATAACAATTTGTCGCAGCGTGCAACCACATCCAAATAACAACTCATTGCAGCGTGCAACCCACTCTAAATATCAATTTGTTGCAGCGTGCAACCCAATCCAAATATCAATTAGTTCCGACGTGCAACGTGATCCAACATAACTCGCAACACGGCCCTATAGCCCATATCAATCATCAATCTGCTCAAGTCTCCATATGCAAATATCTCACAGAAACATAATCAAATCATACAATACAAAATATCACAAAGAGCCATAAATTCAACTCAACCGCTGTTACATACAAGGACACCAACAACATATGAGACATCATATCAAAAGTGCACATAGACAAAGATATAACTTATGGATATAATTATCATGAATGATTAGTATGACTATGGTTAAAGAAAATAGCTCAATACTGGGAAAAATAGCCCTATCATGTCTCAAACAATTACCCAGATAGTCTAGACATGATTTACAGCGTGAATAATAACTCACGTAGTCATAAACATGGAGAAAAAACGATATCAATGAAGCATGATAGCAAAATAAGGCATCTAATAGCCTAGAACTACCCAGATCATGAATACCCTAGTGCACACACGCACATCCATCACCTAGCGCGAGCGTCACCCCAACACATCTGAAATGAAAAAATTTTCCAGGGATATATACCCTCAAATCCAAGTTTGGATATGTTATATACCTCGAAGAAGGCAAATCAATACCGAGCAAGCCAAAACAAGACTTTACAAATGCCATCCCTCGTGAATCGACATCTGAATGGCTCGAAACTAGCCAAAAACAATGCAAAAACTCAAGTCAACCAAGAAGTTAAAAAGGGCCCGCACACCGAAATAGGATGAAACTCACATTCCAACAACTCATTCGAATATCAGTCAAACCATACTAATTCCACTCAAATCTGACTCAGAATCAATGTTTAAAACCCAATTATTCACTTTAGAAAAGCTTAGACAAAAAAAACCCCAATTTCTCTTTTAGATTCACCAATTAAATGTCAAAATCAAAAACAGAATCATGTAAAATAATAAAATCCGAGTCAAAAATACTTACCCCAATACAAATCGTGAAGTCTCCCCAAGAATCGACCAAATACGAGGTTTAGATCCCAAAACGTTACAAAATAAACAAAACCCTCGAATTATAACCTTCTACCTAGGGATTTCTACTTCTGTGGACCTACCGTCACTTTTGCGACATCACATCTGCGCAAATTGTATTGCAGATGTGAAACCACTTAACTCCAGCCTCCCTGCTTCTGCGCGTAAAAAATACAAATTTGTGGCTCCGCAGACGTGCTCCATATGCGCATCTGTGCCCATCGCACATGCGCTAGATATATTCTGAATCCTCATTACTAATGGAATCCAAATGATCTCTGGATTGATCAGAAGATCCTTTCAGTTGGCTAGAATCTGTTACTTCAATGAAACTAGATCTTGTGGAATCAAATTGAATATCTGACGATATATTGCTAAAAACCCGATCCTTGTTTACCAACCACGCATTGTCTAACCAAATCCAATTCTCTCTCGATACGTTCTTCAAAAAATCCGATTCGGGCGGATTCATCCCCCAATTAACGAAGGGATCTTGGCGAAATGGCCACATATGAAATTTAGCACTTTTTTGCAAAGAAATAGCCCGCTTCTTTCTCGAGAAGAGATGGGAAAGATTCTCAATAACATTTGATTGAATAGTTGACTCAGCCCCTTGTTGTTTGATATTTCACATCTACGAACAGACCTGCCCTCGCCCAAAATGCACTTTTGTGCCTCAAGTGTCACATCTTCGGCTCCGCACCTATGCCAAAAGTTCTGCGGGTGCCGTCCCACCAGATCTCTTGCCAACAAGCAATAACCAACATGACCCAAAATTGTATGAAAACACCCTACAACTTATTCGAGCCTCTTGGCAGCCCGTCCGAACATACCATCAAGTCCCAAAACATAATATGGACCTACTCGAGGCGTGAAATCACCCATAATAATAGTAGCACCACAAATCGCACCTCAGTTTAAGCTTAATAAACTATTTCAAATTTCCAAATTCCAAACGTACGCCAAACACGTCAAAACAACTCGGAATCACCTCAAATTATGCACACAACTCCCAAATGACACAACGAACCTATTCTAACTCCCGAAATCCGAAATCCAAACCCAAGAACATCAAAGTCAACCCTCAATCAAACCTATGAATTATCCAAACCTTGAAATTACCAACTTTTGCCAAAATAATGCAAAAAACTTTTAGGAACATCCAAATACAAATTCGGGCATACATCCAAGTCCAGAGTCACCATTCCGGCCTAGCAGAACCATCAAAACTCCGGTCTCAGATCAAATACAAAAAAGTCAAACTTGGTCAACACGTCCAACTTAAAGCTTCCTAGTTGAGAATCATTCTTCCAAATAAAACTGAACCACTCAAAAACCAAAATTGGCGATACACGCAAGTCAAATTGGCATCCGCACATGCGAGATTTTTTGCCTCAGGTGCGAGCTCGCAGGTGCGGGCGTTTGGCTGCAAAAGCAATTTTTGAAAAGTAATTTGTGGCCCGTAGAAGCGGATGAATTTTTGCAAAAGCGACCTTGCTTCTACGAGGAGAGGGCTGCATGTGCGATAAGGGTCGGTCAGGCCTGGGTCGGAGATGTGAAAGGCGACCCGTAGAAGTGGTGTCGCAGGTGCAGTGCCTATCCGCAGGTGCGCCAAAATTTGGGCTAAGTGTCTTCTGCAGAAGCGGACCTTTGCCCGCAGAAGTAGCATCACAGGTCGACCCAAGTTTCGCAAAAATAGAAGCGCTAGAGGCAGTGAGGTCATTTAAGTCGGGACTTAGGCAATTTTGGTTCATTTATTTCACTTCTTGGGCGATTTCTGGAGCTTCTTAGAAAGGGGTTTCTACCTAGATATTGACGGTAAGTAATTCCTACCCAATGTAAGTTTATACATAGATTATGGGTAGATTTGAATATTAAAAATTATGACAATTATGGGTTTAGTTGAAAAACCTAGGTTTTGATAACAAAAACTATGGGATTTAACAAAGAAAATAGTTAGGTAATTGAGGTTAATATGATATATTTGAGTTTGTGAGGTTATGGGTAATAATTATCTCTGAAAATATTGGGGATCTGGGAATGTGGGCTTGGGGGTGAATTTTATGAATCTTCGAATTAGGGGTGGGTAATTACCCTAATAGTTAAATTGTGAACTTTTGAGTATATATTGACTTATTTATATAATATTTGGCTACTTTAGCGTAGTTTGGCACCATGTTCAGGTTTTAGAGCATATTTTTGGACCGCAAGTGAGCTTGAGAACAATGTAAGTCTTTTGCCTAGCCTTGTAAGAGGGTACTCGTACCCTAGGTGCATTTTTTGTTGTGAATTACCTGTGTGGGGAGCTACGTACGCACTAGGTGACGATATTCCGTGCGTAGCTATATTCCTTGAGATGTCCCGGTAGCCTTAGGTTTACATCATGCTTTAGTTGTATTGTTATGTTTGTTATGTATATTTATTATATTAAATAGAGTTGAGACTAGAGATTTTATGTTTGAAAACGTCCAAGTTAGATTTCCTATTTTGGGGAAAGGGATGAAAAATATTTAATAACTCTTAGAAGTTCATGTCTTCTCGCTTCCACCATACTGCATGGCTCCGAAAGAGTTGAAGGAATTGAAAGAACAACTTGAGGAGTTGCTAGGAAAGGGGTTCGTCAGGACGAATGTGTTGCCTTGGGGTGCACCAATATTATTCGTGAAGAAGAAAGATGGGACTATTCGGATGTGCATTGATTACCTCTAGTTGAACAACGTTACCATTAAGAACAAGTACTCGTTGTCGCGTATAAATGATTTGTTTGACCGTTTGCAGGGTGCCAAAGAGTTCTCTAATATTGACTTTAGATTGGGGTAGCATCAGTTGGAGATTAATGATTCGGATGTTCTAAAGACAGATTTTCCGACTAGATATGGCCACTATGAGTTTCTCGTGATGTCCTTCGGTTTGACTAACGCCTCGGCAGTCTTTATAGATTTTATAAACCGGGTGTTCAGACAGTATATTGACTCGTTTGTCATTTTCTTCATTGATGACATATTGATCTACTCGCGTAGCATGGAGGAGCATGAGCAGCATTTGAGGGTGGTGCTTCAGACCTTGCGGGAACAGAAACTATATGCTAAGTTCTCCAAGTGTAAGTTTTGGTTAGCCTCTGTGGATTATTGGTGCATGTTGTATCAGGCGAAGGTATTATGGTTGATCCCTAGAAGATCGAGGTAGTTCAGAGTTGGCCTCGTCCTACCACGATGACCGAGATCAGGAGCCTCTTAAGGTTAGAAGGTTATTATCGTTGGGTTGTGGAAGGCTTCTCATCTATTGCAGCACCTTTGACTAGATTGACCCAGAAGAGTGCTCTGTTCCGATGGTCTAACGATTGTGAGGTGAGATTTCAGAAGCTCAAGACTGCCTTGACTTCAGCACTGGTGTTAGTGTTGTTTTCTAATTCATGGACTATATTGTGTACTGTGACGCTTCACATATTGGACTTGGTTGTGTAATAATATAGGAGGGGATATATTGCATATGCTTCACGTCAGCTGAAGCCCCACGAGAAGAATTACCCCGTGCACGGTTTGGAGTTGGCCGTGATAGTTCACGCTCTTATGATCTAGAGGCATTATCTTTATGGTGTGTCCTGTGAGGTTTACAGCAATCATCGCAGCTTGCAGCATTTGTTCAAGTAGAGGGATCTCAATTTGAAGCAACGCTCTGAAGTTACTAAAAGATTATGATATTACCATCCTTTATCATCCAGGCAACGTGAATGTGGTTGCGGATGTCTTGAGGAGAAAGGCATATATTATATGTAGTTTGGAATTCATTTCATCATAGGAGAGGCCATTAGATTTGGACATTCAGTCCTTGGCTAAGAGACTTGCGAGGTTGGATATTTCAGAGCCCATCCGCGTTCTTGCATGTGCCGTCGCCCGGTCGTCACAAATAGAGCAGATCAAGGCTCTTCGAAACGACGATCTGCACTTATTAGTTCTCAAAGAGATGGTACTATAGGGTGGTGCCAAGGCAGTTACCATCGGTGAGGATCGTGTTCAGCGACTCCAGGGTCGTCTGTGTGTCCCTAACGTAGATGGATTGAGGGAAATGATTGTAGAGGAGGTACACAGTTCTCAGTATTCTATTCATCTAGGTGCTACAAAGATGTATCACGACCTAAGGCAGAACTATTGGAGGCTGAAGAAGGACATAGTTGAGCATGTAGCGAGGTGCCTAAATTGGCAGCAGGTCAAGTATCAGCATTAGAGGCTAGGTGTCCTACTCCAGCAGATGCTCTATCCCTAAATGGAAAAGGGAGCGCATTACTATGGACTTCGTAGTTGGGTTGCCGCGGACCTTGAGGAAGTTTGATGCAGTTTGAGTCATTGTCGACTGGTTGACCAAGTCAGCACACTTCATTCCGGTTGTGACCACGTATTCTTCAGAGAGATTGACCCTGATTTACATTCAGGAGAATGTTCGATTGCATGTGCATGTGTCTATCATATCAGACAGACCCCTCAGTTTACTTCGCATTTATGGAGGGCAGTACAGAGTGAGTTGGGGACCCGGGTGAAGCTGTCACGACCCCTAAATCTAGGCCTGTCGTGACGGAGCCTATCGTGGAACTAGGCCAGCCAAAACTACACTCGAATCATAAAAAGCTTTCATTTACATCTTTACTATACTGATTCCATAAAGGTTTCCTTTAAACATTTATAAAACAGTTAAAGCTATACTGAATATTAAATAAAACCCCCGAGAACCCGGAGTCACTGGTCATGAGCATCTACATAAAATATACAACTCAACGAAAATAAAGTCTATAATAGTAAGCATGAGAGGGAGCAGGATTGCGGACGCATGCAGCTACCTCGCAAACCTCCGAGAATCTCTGGAACAGATAGACAGCTCACCATGCCCTAACACCTAAATCTGTACACAAGGTGCATGGAGTAATGTGAGTACACCAACTCAGTATTAATGAAAATAAATCAGGTCTGAGCAGTAAGAAAGACATAAAATCAATGTCATCAATTCACAAGATGCACACCCTTTCTTTCCAACAGTATAACATAGATATATGAAATCATCATGCCTTAAAACCAACTTCAGAAAAATCCTTTGAAAAATGTATATTTTCAACAACTTAAAACCGAAAGATTTAGTATGAAAATGAAATGAATCATATAGAGGCCCCTCGGGCAAAACATATTTCATAAGCTCAGAGTGAAAGTAGTAAAATAATAAGTGGCCCCTCGGGCAAAACATGTATCATAATCAGCCCCTCGGTCATACATCACAGTCACGCATAATCAGCCCCTCGGGCATACCTCACCATCACTCGTAATCAGTCACTCAGCACCTTATAGTCACTCATGCCTACCCATTAATCACTCGGCACTAGGCACTCGGTGCGCTCACTGGGTGTGTGTGCAGACTCCAGAGGGGCTCCTTCAGCCCAAGCGCTAATATCAAGCCACCTCATGGCGTATCATATCCTCGCAATGAGGCCCTCGATCTCACTCAGCAGAACCACTCAAAAAGCCGCTCAGGCGAATTAGTAAAATAGGGTACTCCTCCCAAAACATAATATTTAAATCTCAAAGTAGTGTAAATCAAGACGAGTATCGAAAACAGTAAGCACAATATGAGTGAGTGAAATCATCAATAAACATTGAGGAAAATAGCAGTAAAAAGCTCCCAAGGGGTCTATACAAGTCAGCACAAGGCCCCAAGCATGGCTTATAACCCAAATAATTCAATAATCTTTATAACACAATTTAACATATAGTTTAGAGTAAAATACACAACTCAATAGTTTCCGCGGAGAGGACCAAGTCCAATCCAAAAACTAGTGCGGACCACATACTCGTCATCCGACATGTGCGCCATTCTAAAATCAGTGAGAAATATGTAGCCTGGGGATTCATACCCTTCATACCCTCAGGACAAGATTTATAACCATTACATACCTCTACCGGGCCACAACACTAGTCGGCTATGCTCTTGCCCCTCGAATTAGCTCCCAATTGCTCCGAATCTAGCCAAAACTAGTTTAATATCTTTAATATATATCAAAGGAACACAACCCAATCGAAAACTATCAAATTATACAAGAATCTCGAAATTCGGCTAAACCCAACCCCCGGGCCCACGTCTCGGAATTCGATAAATTTTACATCATAAGAACCCTTATCCTCCCACGAGACCGTGCATACCAAGAACATCAAAATCGGACCACAATTGCCCACTAAAATTGCCAAAAGAAATTCCCAACTCTTTCCTCCCATTTTCCAAACTTTTTCTTACTTTAATCCTACAAATACAAGCCTAATCCGAACAAAATAACATAGAAACGACTTTAATAATCCGAGAACTTACCTTCACTGAAGAACCACGATTTTCCTCTTCAATTTGCCTTCACAAGAGCTCCAACTGCATGCAAAAATGGAGGAATGAATAAAATTTCACGGAGGCCACTTTTTATAACGTTATGCCCAGCAATTATGCACCTACGGACACTTAATCGCACCTGCGGCCCCAGGTGCGCACCTGCGCAATTCCACTAACGGACAAAATTCTCGCACTTGCGACCCTTCTCCGCACATGCGGCTTCATAGGTGCGGCCATCTCTTCGCACCTTCGGACTCCTCCTGCATAGACTCCCTTCGCACGTGCGCATGGCCTTTCGCACGTGCACATGGAATTTCGCACCTGCGGCTACCCTTCCACAGGTGCGGGCAACACCAGAAACTTACACCAGTAGCCTTTTGCTGCAAATTTTCCAAGTTCAACACTCCGCTAGCCATCCGAAATCAATCCTGAGCCCCTCGGGGCCCCTACCAAATATACCAAGACACCCCATAGCATTATTATAACTTAGTCGAGCTTTCCAAACACCAAAAACAACATGAAAACACCAAAATTACATCAAATTCAAGCCTATGAACTTTGAAACTTCCAAATTTCGCCAACGACGCCGAAACCAACCAAAACACCTCTGATTGACCTGAAATTTTGCACATATACTCAAAATGACATTTGATCTGTTCCAACTTCCAGAATTCCATTCCGACCCTAATAGCCTATTTTCCACTGCCGACCGGAAATTGCCAAAAATTAAGTTTTGCCAATTCAAGCCTAATTATATACCGGACATAAAAACTCCATTCCGAACACACTCCTAAGTCCCAATTCACCTAACCAAACCATTCGAGCCATAAAACCTGCATTCCAAGGTCGTTCACCAATAAGTCAACTCTCATTTGACTTTTTCAACTATTAGGCTACCTTGAGAGACTAAATGCCTCAATTCTCACCATGACCACACTAAACCCGAACCAACCGACCCAACACACATAAATGACGCTGAACCACCTGAAATGAAGCAGAAACGGGGGAAACGGGGCTAAACTTTCGGAATGACCGATCGGGTCGTTACATCCTCCCCCACTTAAACATACGTTCATCCTCGAACGTGCCAAGAGTTGTTCTCCAACACCATTAAACTGTTATGTAGCTTACCATGCACATACCCGGGGGTGATCCCACGTCACCCTATCCCATATAGGTCCAATAGCACAATACCGTTGAAATTTCGAAATCCAAATTCTGACCCATAAACCTTAGAACAAAATTCCCACTTCTGAAATAATATGCAAGATCAAAATATCCATAACTATAGACTGAACAAGTCTGAACATGCTGAATCAAGGCATATACGTACCCAAGATGAAATCACATAATACACCGCATGACTTCAAACATGAATTCTAGCACATTTCTAAGCCGGCTCCCGATATTTATCCTCCCAACTATGCTGTAGAAAATTTTGAAAATATTCACTCTAGCTCCAATGACCTCTTCTCATCCATCACGACCACCCTGATAACGTTACTCATCGATAAAATTCTAAGCCAAAACCTGTGCAACTTGTGCACTTAAGAGCAAGTTCCCAATGTAATCAACTTATATAAAAGATCAACATGAGAGGACTATCCTACCATTAACAATTACCATCACCACATCATACTAACAGTCTGGCACACACCGTTAAAATCAAAAACACACGTATCCAATACCAAAGGTCATACCCCTACATAACTCTGCTACACTGTGCGATCTCATCCAACTCTGGTCCACTTGAAATACTTCAAGAGACCTTGCCCAAAAGCAATAACCATTTGAAATTCGACATCAAGTACTCAAAGTGCATTGCCATAACCACGGGGGAAACCGGACGATACCATGCCACCCGAAACAGAAGGTATATAACCAACACGTCTCAATTTTGTAACACCCTATTACTTACCTTACTCAAATCTAGCTATAACGCCCAATTAGAATCGCATGATATGTGCATATAACCAATAATCACCACTCCCTCTAACACCGAAGAGTAACTCATAGATCACTCTAGAACATGAATAAACTCAATCACAATCTAATGGTACCTTCCTCAAAAATAGAAATTCGGAGCCAACAATTCCGACCCGGTGCAGAACACACACCCATATTAGCCTACCAGTGACCCTAAATTAACTCTGATCACCCACAACAGATATATAACTTACCGAAAAGTTCACAATGACGGAATCATGGTACATACTAACATCCGACTAGCTCAGTTCGCATCTTCACAGTTCAATACCATAAAATATCCTGTTTATGAGAACTCTCAGTCTCGAAGTCCATGAAACGTACAGATTACCATATCTTATCACAACTCCACCGCTCGAATACATAACACATCCCAAATACTCACTCATTCCACGAGGGATACCCCTATAGTTGTTCCGTTTACCAAGCAACCTTGAATATCAACAATCAATCCAATAATAGGGCGTCGCGATACCAATGAAGTACCCTTAACTCAAACACATTGCTCCTTCCGAAATATATACCATCATCAAGTCGCACCAATTAGTCATATCATCTACCTAGTTATCTGAAATTGCCCATGATGCCTAAGAATTTATGACCTTCCTTCCAGAACCAAACCGTGATGTCACATATGCAAATCTGAAATCTACCCAACATACCGCACATGCCATGCCAACCCAGGAAAAATACGAGAACTCCATGGTCCCTTCTGAGCCACAAGCAACTACATGCCCAACTAGCCAATAACTCCATTGGATCCCATTTAGAAACAAATTCACTACACATCATAAGAAATATGCACCCTTAACCGCGGTAGAAACCTCCCGGAACTATCCGAAATCCCATTTGCGCAACACCAAACCATCACGACTGAATTCTTCTAACACAACCAAACTATGCAGACCACCAAAAATCAAAGAGCACTGCTAAGAAACACCCGAAAAACTCGTCACCTCATGAACACCCAAGAAATAATCGTATCCCTTACCATACTGATCCGACCTACTACCAAGTTTCCCTATTTACCCAAGTTCCTTCTCACTTACCTTTAAATTGATACTTCTACCTGCCGTAATACCATGATTTTAAACCTAGACTCACCACACGCGACCCAAGCATAAAACCATACCGTCTAAGGCTCATAAGCCGCCGAATACTCTCTCAAATATCCCCAAAAGTACCACATTCAAAATACTTACCCTGCAGAGACATCCTGTGAATCTAAGGCCATTACCTTCACCTTCCTGATACTGATATATAGAACCCGTGATGACGTAGATATGCCACAAGTCTTGACACCCTCTAATGTACATCTCAATCACACCGACCAATTAGACAGAATCGGCCTGACCCGTTTGCACACGAACATAGTAGGAAAGTAATCCACTCACTTGAAGCCACAAGCAAATTCATACACTGCACACACTACACCTTTTACAACTTCCACTAAATCATTCAATAGAGCCCAATTACCCAACAAAGTACATTGCAACCTATATCAAAGAAATTTCCATTACTCGTGAGATTCCAAGGCCCCACACGTGCATGTCATCACTGATATACCAATATACCTCGAACTGAAATGATGTGTGGCTAGAATTCATGGTTTAACAAGTTATATGCCTTACATTTTATGTGCGTTAATGATAAAAATACACTTTTTATGTGCATAATGAAGTCTATTTCATGTGTAGGTGCATTGCAGATGGAAACCAAGCTAAACGGATGAATGAACGTCAAAAATACGCTCAAGAGTCGAAAAGGAGTGACCCGGGCAATACCCGAGCATTTTGGCCTTAAAGCCAGGCCAACCCGGGCGTTAGTGGGGCATTTGGCCCCTAAATCCAGGGTCAGCCTGGCATTAGTGGGGCATTAGAGCCCTAAATCCAGGTCTTCCCTGGCTTTAAGGGGGCATTTGAGCCCAAACACCTGGGTCTCGAGGTCCTGTCAATTCCGAGTTTAAAGAGTTTTAAGTGTTTCCCGGTTGGAGTAGAAGTCTCCTACATGTTTAGGGTTTATCCCAAATATATAAATAGACCCAAAAACACAACTTGAAGGGGAAGGAAGCCATTGAAGTGAAGAACAACGTGTGGATTACTACTCTGTGAAGCAAACATTGATTTTCATAACTTTTACTTATTATTTTGTAGTTCAATTATGCAAGTTATTTTAGAATTAATTATTATGAATATGAGTAGCTAATTTTCTTAACCTAGGATTTTGGTGGAACCCGTTGGGGAATAAACTTATTGTGATATTAATATAGTTTTGATTGGTTGATTAATCTTTATTTGTTCAACTACGTTCTTGTAGTAGTTGATTGAAGGGCCCTTAATTAGCTGTTCCTATTTATTATGTATCTACTTGAGAGAGAGTGCATATTTAGGTAGTTGTTTGAACAACATCACTCCCGGAGTATCGACGAAAGTCATAACCGAGGGTTTAGAAGTTGGATTAGAAATAACGATACTTCGGGTGCAATCTAAAGTGAACTGTAATGCAATCTAGCTAGCGTAACTTGAGAGAGTGCGTCTAGTAAATTATCATAATTACTTGAGAGAGATTTATGGTAGATAGAGTGTTCATGATTGATAGAGACAACTAATCAAACTATAAGAAGTATCCGAGAAGGAATTCACCAACGAGGGAAACTATAGCCTTAGACCTTTATCATAATTGTTTAAAACACATTGTTAGTAGTTGTTAGTTATAATTATTGTCATTAGAATTAGTAAAACATCACCAATTTATATTAAAAAGTATTGAGAGAAATGGTTGAGTAAAAGTTGCGTATTCTAAGGACTTGATTGATACGTAAATTCACTGTGGGATCGATCTGGGCATAATACCCCGGATTATATTTGCAACGCTCGTTTAGTCTTTATTAGACATAGTTGAGCGTGATCAAATACTGGCGTGCTTTTACACTGAAATTTTAACGTTTGCTAACGTGTTGCAGGTGCATGCCTAGAAACTCATCAAGGACTGGTGAAGTAGTTGAAGCCTTATCAGACCCCGAGAAAGTTTTCAAGGCCCTAAACCGGACCAACCGGAAAAGNATGGAAGATCCACACAACCGGAACAATAATGGGGATGATGTGGTAGACCCAGTCGCTCAAATAGGGGCAGAGGCTCCCTTATATGACTGGGCACAACCCACAACTGAGAATTTGGCCACTACGGTACTGGTCCCTCAGATACAGGTCGAGTCCTTCCAGATAACAAATAATATGTTGCACTTATTGCAGAAAAAAGGCTATTCTTAGGGTCATACATATAAGACCCCCAGCAGCATTTGAAAAACTTCATGTCAGTTTGCAAAACACAGAGGCAGCCAAACGTCACTCAGGAGGCAATAAAATTGTTGTTGTTTCCATTCTCAGTGACTGGCGCTGCCCAGACTTGGCTAAACTCACTCCCCATCAATTCCATTACCAAATGGGAGGAGTTAGTCAAATAGTTCGTGAACAAGGTTCATCCACCCAACAAGACTTCTCAACACATTGATGAAATCTTGAGCTTCAGACAAAAACCAGTTGAAACACTGCAAGAGACATGGGAACAATTTAAGGGGATGTTGGTTATCTGTCCACATCATGGTATTCCAGAGCAAATGTTGGGGCATCAATTTTATATGGGTTTGGCTGATACTATTAAAGCAAATGTTGATGCTTCGGCTGGTGGAGCATTCTTGAGCAAAACGTGGAGAGAAAGTCAAATCTTACTTGATAAAATGGCACAGAATTCAGGATGGACAACAAGGAATGCATCCATTACTCCTGTAGTTCAGTCAGTGCCATTCGATCCATCTAATACTATTGCCGAGAACGTGGCCACTTTGATAACACATATGAGTATACTTACTAAGAAGGTGGAAGAATCAGGACAAAAGCAGCAGGCACACATCGTAGACACAACCAATGGGGGCTTATGCACATCTTGCATTAGTCAACCACTTGGTAATCACTGGAATGCAGAATGTCATCACCCTCCTTATCCAGAAAATATGAATTATGTGTCGAATTATGGAAGCCAGAGACAAGGGGGGCAGAACTGGGGTCAGCAAGTTCAACCATATAGACCACCCCACCAACAGCAGAACAGTGGAAATATGGGTGTCAGGGGACAACAAGGTAATGCAGCACCGTATCAGAGGCCACAAGGTTATAACCATCAGAATCAACAACAAGCATACTACCCTCCTCAGCATCAACAGGGGGGAAAGCAAGAAGATGGGTTTTCCAGGTTAGAAGCTATGATGCAGCAGGTTATTGGGTCAAATGCCAAAATCAGTGAGAGAGTAGATGTACATGATGCAGCTATTAAAAATATTGAAGTACAGTTGGGCCAGATATCTATGGCAGTGAACAATCGTCCTCCTGGAACTTTACCTGCAGATACTCAGGTAAATCCTATGGACCAGGGCCCAAGGCAGCTGATGGCAGTGACTCTCCGCAGTGGCAGAGACTTAAACTTGGAACTGGAGAGAGCTCGTGAAAGCAGACAGGCCGAGACACTGGTACCCATGCCGATTGAACTTGATGATTCAACAAACTTGACCAAGGTAACAGTGCAACCTACTGAAGGAGAACCCAGTGCACAGTGTGAGACTGAAAAAGAAGTGGAGATAGCCCAGAAGCCGGTAGTTGAGGTGGTGGCTGAGAAAGAAAAGTCCCAAATCACTGGGAAAAAGAGACCGCCAGGCGCCAGCTCCATTCCCTCAGAGGCTAGCCAAATACCAAAAGGATGAACAGTACAAAAAGTTCTTGGACATGCTAAAGCAAATACATGTAAATATCCCATTACTTGATGCCTTGAAGTAAATGCCTGGTTTTGCTAAAATAATGAAGGACTTGATGTCCAAAAAAGTTGACTTCCAAGATCTGGCTACTGTCACTATACGTAGAGGAAAGAGAGAACTCGCCAGCCAATCCATCTATTGAAGAACCAACCAGGTTGGAACTAAAATCGGAGGATGCTGATGTGGTAGAAAAGATACTAGAGTTAACCAACGATATCGAGGATACAAATTTTGTTGAATCTAGTGTCGTTATTGTTGAGGATGTTGGTACACACTCCAACTATTTGTTCACATTGTGTTTAGATGATGATGTGCACATAGAGTTATCCGAACCACCTGAGGAGTTGAGGGATAAAGAACAAGTTGCCTACATTCTGGAATTTTTCTTGCCAGAAAGTAAGGAGTACACATTTCGTCAAAAGGACAAGAAGCGCGGATTACTACATTGTTTTATTGGGCTAGGCAGATTTGTTCCACCACCCCAAGAGCATGATCATAGAGCAGATTCAAAACTTGGGATCCAATTCATAAGTTCAAAGTGGAGGCATAAAGTGATTCAAGTGGATGCTTGAAGGAGCAGGGGAAGCAAAAACTAATNTTCCTATGGATCAGGGCCCAAGGCAGCTGATGGTAGTAACTCTCTGCAGTGGCAGAGACTAAACTTGGAACTGGAGAGAGCTCGTGATAGCAGACAGGTCGAGACACTGGTACCCATGCCGATTGAACTTGATGACTCAACAAACTTGACCAAGGTAACAGTGCAACCTACTGAAGGAGAACCCAGTGCACAGTGTGAGACTGAAAAAGAAGTGGAGATAGCCCAGAAGCCGGTAGTTGAGGTGGTGGCTGAGAAAGAAAAGTCCCAAATCACTGGGAAAAAGAGACCGCCAGGCGCCAGCTCCATTCCCTCAGAGGCTAGCCAAATACCAAAAGGATGAACAGTACAAAAAGTTCTTGGACATGCTAAAGCAAATACATGTAAATATCCCATTACTTGATGCCTTGAAGTAAATGCCTGGTTTTGCTAAAATAATGAAGGACTTGATGTCCAAAAAAGTTGACTTCCAAGATCTGGCTACTGTCACTATACGTAGAGGAAAGAGAGAACTCGCCAGCCAATCCATCTATTGAAGAACCAACCAGGTTGGAACTAAAATCGGAGGATGCTGATGTGGTAGAAAAGATACTAGAGTTAACCAACGATATCGAGGATACAAATTTTGTTGAATCTAGTGTCGTTATTGTTGAGGATGTTGGTACACACTCCAACTATTTGTTCACATTGTGTTTAGATGATGATGTGCACATAGAGTTATCCGAACCACCTGAGGAGTTGAGGGATAAAGAACAAGTTGCCTACATTCTGGAATTTTTCTTGCCAGAAAGTAAGGAGTACACATTTCGTCAAAAGGACAAGAAGCGCGGATTACTACATTGTTTTATTGGGCTAGGCAGATTTGTTCCACCACCCCAAGAGCATGATCATAGAGCAGATTCAAAACTTGGGATCCAATTCATAAGTTCAAAGTGGAGGCATAAAGTGATTCAAGTGGATGCTTGAAGGAGCAGGGGAAGCAAAAACTAATGGAAATGATGGTGAAGCTACATGGATCAGGGAGTTTCTTGAACCTTACATTTATTTCTTGTTTTGTCTATATGTGATGCACTGAGGACACTACATGATTTAAGTGTGAGGTGTTATACATATTTGTTGTTATTTATTGTTTAGTGTGCTTTCTTGTTAGTAGTTTTAGCTTTTATTTTGTTGTGATTTATTGTTTAGTGTGCTTTCTTGTTAGTGGTTTTAGCTTTTATTGTTAGTAAGTTTTTCTTTTAGGTAGAACAAAACAGAAAAAAAAATTGAAATATGTGGACTCTTCCTGACTATGGATCTCCTAGGCAGTTTTCTTGAAGGAAGTAGGTCTAAAAGAAATACCAAGAAGATTTTTTTTAGGTAGTGTAGTAAATCCCCCTTGGTTTTTCGTTGGACCACGGTTCTTTTCCAAGAGTTTTAATTGAACCGGGTGTAGGTAGTTTTTAATTTTTAAGAGTAGGAATCACTTGGTTAAGGGCTTAATAGTAGCAATATCTCGAAACGTGCTAATGCCTTGAGAATAATCAGTACTTTGGTTGTGACGCTTAGGCTCAATTTTTGGCTCCAGGATAAATACCTTAAATTAGGAATTCTTAAGATTTTCTTAACTGCTTTAACTGGACTGTCGTGATAGATCCAATCCTGAGTGAGTTATGTGCAAAGTGTGTGTGAGGTTTGTATTATATTCTGTGCATTGCATTTGATGTCTAGAACTTGCCCCGTGTCTGTGGAAACTGAAATAGAAGTTTTTTCAGTCTTGGAAGTGATATAGGCATTTCTTTGTTGAGCCAGCTATATATATATTACCCACCTAATTGTTATGTATCATAGTTAACCCCGTTGAGCCCACATTACAAGCCATATTCCTTTTGTTTGAATCAATCATATATTTGAACCTTGTCACCTCTCGTAAGCACTGAAAAAGTGATGAAATATGGAAAAGTTAAAGTGTGGGGTGGTAGGTTGGTTTTTTAGGGGAATAATTGAAATAAGGAGAAAGGTGCATTGTTTGAAAACGTAAGAGTCACTTAGAAAAAAAAAGAGAAAAAGAAAAAAAAATAGTTGTATTGTTGTGAAAATAATATATATATATAT
>ML410610.1:31442-116324 GCA_005239525.1 Nicotiana knightiana
TTGACAAGTGGTGACTCTTGATGTAATTGTGCTTAAGGAAGTATGGGGTAATAACATTGATGTGAAGGTGGAGTTTAGCTTAATATAAGTTTGTGGTTGAATGCGAAAGTATATGTATTAGTGTGCTTCGGGAGGTGTAGTCACTCTTATATCTAAATGTATCCTACTTGTCCCGAAGCCTACATTACAACCAAATAAAGTCCTAATTGATCCTAGACTGAATGAGCTCGATTAGTAGAGTAGTACACTACGGGCAAGCCTATGGTGCATCTTTTGTGGCATATGAATATTATTTCTGAGAGCGAGTGAATTCTTTCTATCTTGAGTTCCTAAGTGTTCTTAAATTTTATTGTGTGAGGAACTAGCTCTTTGATATGGTGAGGGAACATGATTCATGAAGGAAAGGTAATGTTGTTGACCTCTATGTTAGAGTAGTTAGTGAATTGTGATTAAAGCATGGTATTTGTGAGTCGATTATTGAGGCGAGGATGTCACACCGTTTTGTTTAAAATGTTTTAAAATTTCTTGGTATAACGTGTTAAGGGATGTGCTTAATAAGTTGTGTACATGAGTGTAGTTTGATTGCTCGAGGACGAGCAAATGTTTAAGTGTGGGGTATTGATGCGTGGCTAGAATTCATGGTTTAACACGTTATATGCCTTACATTTTATGTGCGTTAATGATAAAAATACACTTCTTATGTGCATAATGAAGTTTATTTCATGTGTAGGTTCATTGGAGATGGAAACCGAGCTAAATGGATGCATGAACGTCGAAAATACGCTCAAGAGTCGAACAGGAGTGACCCGGGCTATACCCGGGCGTTTTGGCCTTAAAGCCAGGCCAACCCGGGCGTTAGTGGGGCGTTTGGCCCCTAAAGCCAGGGTCAGCCTGGCGTTAATGGGGCGTTAGAGCCCTAAAGCCAGGGCAGACCTAGCTTTAAGTGTGCGTTTGAGCCCAAACGCCTGGGTCCCGAGGTCCGGTCAATTCCGAGTTTCAAGAGTTTTAAGTATTTTCCGGTTGGAATAGAAGTCTCCTACATGTTTAGGTTTATCCCAAACATATAAATAGACCCAAAACACAACTTAAAGGGGAAGGAAGCCATTGAAGTGAAGAACAACGTGTGGATTACTACTCAGTGAAGCAAACATTGATTTTCATAGCTTTTACTTATGATTTTGTAGTTCAATTATGCAAGTTATTTTAGAATTAATTCTTATGAATATGAGTNGTTCAGGTGCAATCTAAAGTGAACTGTAATGCAATCTAGCTAGTCTAACATGAGAGAGTGCGTCTAGGAAATTATCATAATTACTTGAGAGAGATTTATGATAGATAGAGTGTTCATGATTGATAGAGATAACTAATCAAACTATAAGAAGTATCCGAGAAGGAATTCACCAACGGGGGAAACCATAGCCTTAGACCTTTATCATAATTGTTTAAAACACATTGTTAGTAATTGTTAGTTATTATTATTGTCAGTATAATTGGTAAAACATCACCAATTATTATTAAAAAGTCTTGAGAGAATTGATTGAGTAAACATTGCGTATTTTAAAGACTTGATTGATACGTAAATTCCCTGTGGGACGACTCTAGGAATAATACCCCGGATTATATTTGCAACGCCCGTTTAGTCTTTTATTAGACATAGTTGAGTGTGATCATGAAACCAATACCACACATAGTCGTGCAATGAACTTATCATTAACAGGGTCCCCCACTTGGATCAAAGCCAACGATCGAGACAAATAATAACTCACAATGTCCATAATAACACCACCCGTCTAATAGCTCAAGTCATCTGCAAATCTCGCATTCACCATTGCAATAGTCACGCCAACTTCCACAAGTGATCTAAACTCCAATTACAACATATATCATTTACTGGTAGAAGAGAGTTTTACAGAACTACATAGGGACCACACAGTCGTGATGTCACCTATTGTGGAACTAGGCTAGCCAAAACTACACTCGAATCATAATAAGCTTCCATTTACATCTTTACTATACTGATTACCCATAAAGGTTTCCTTTAAACATTTATAAAATAGTTAAAGCTATCCTGAATATTAAATACAATCCCTGAGAACCCGGAGTCACTGGTCATGAGCATCTACATAAAATATACAACACAACGAAAATAAAGTCTATAATAGTAAGCAGGAGAGGGAGCAGGATTGCGAACGCATGCAACTACATCGCCAACCTCGAGAATCTCTGGAACGGATAAACAACTTACCCTAGCCTAACACCTAAATCTGCACACAAGGTTCAGGGAGTAATGTGAGTACACCAACTCAGTATTATTAAAAATAAATCAAGTCTGAGCAGCAAGAAACACATAAAATCAATGTCATGAATTCACAAGATGCACACCCTTTCTTTCCAATAGTATAACATAGATATATTAAATCATCATGCCTTAAAACCAACTTCAGAAAAATCCTTTGAAAAATGAATATTTTCAACAACTTCAAACCGAAAGATTTAGTATGAAAATGAAATGAATCATATAGAGGCCCCTCGGGCAAAACATATTTCATAAGCTAAGAGTGAAAGAAGTAAAATTATAAGTAGCCCCTCGGGCAAAACATGTATCATAATCAGCCCCTCGGGCATGCCTCACAGTCACTCATAATCAGCCCCTCGGACATACCTCACCATCACTCGTATTCAGTCAGTCATGCCTCCCAATCACTCGTCACTCGGCACTCGGTGCGCTCACTAGTGGTGTGTTCAGACCCCGAAGAGGCTCCTTCAGCCCAAGCGCTAATATCAAGCCACCTCGTGGCATATCATATCCTCACAATCAGGCCCTCGGTCTCACTCAGTAGAACCACTCAAAAAGCCCCTCGGGCGAATCAGTAAAATAAGGTACTCGACCCAAAACATCATTTTTGAATCTCAAAGTAGTGTAAATTAGTTAAGTTTCGAAAATAGTAAGCACAATGCGGCTGATTGAAATCATCAATACATAGTGAGGAAAACAACAGTAAAAAGCCCCCGAGGGGTCTAAACAGATCGGCACAATGCCCCAAACACGGCTTATAGCCCAAATATTTCAACAATCTTTAGAAAATAATTTAACATAAGGTTTTGAGTAAAATATGCAACTCAATAGTTGTCGCGGAGAGGACATAGTCCAATCCAAAAATCAGTGCGTGCCATATACTCATCATCCGACATGTGCTCCATTCTAAAATTAGTGAGAAATATGTAGTCCGGGGTTTCATACCCTCAGGACAAGATTTATAACCACTACTTACCTCAACCGGGCCATAACACTAGTCTGTTATGCTCTTTCCCCTCGAATTGGCTCCTGATTTCTCCGCATCTAGCCAAAACCAGTTTAATATCATTAATATATATCAAAGGAACACAACCCAATCAAAAACTATCAAATTATACAAGAATCTCGAAATTCAGCCAAACCCGAACCCTGGGCCTACGCCTCGGAATTTGATAAAGTTTACATCACAAGAACCCTTATCCTCCCACGAGACCGTAAATACCAAGAACATCAAAATCGGACAACAATTGCCCACTAAAATTGCCAAAAGAAATTCCCAACTCTTTCCTCCCATTTTAAAAATTTTTCTTACTTTAATCCTTCAAATACAAGCCTAATCCGAATAAAATAACATAGAAACGACTTTAATAACCCGAGAACTTACCTTCACTGAAGAACCACGAATTTCCTCTTCAATTTTCCTTCACAAGAGCTCCAGCAATTCCGCACATGCGGACCCGCACCTGCGGTCCCAGGTGCGCACCTGCGCAATTCCACTAACGGACCAAATTCTCGCACCTGCGACCTTCTCCGCACCTGCGACTTTGCAGGTGCGGCTATCTCTTCGCACCTGAGGACTCCTCCTGCCTAGACTCCCTTCTCACCTGTGCATGGCCTTTCACACTTGCGGCTACCCTTTCGTAGGTGGGGTCAACACCAGAAATTTACACCAGTAGCCTTTTGCTGCAAATTTTCCAAGTTCAACACTCCTCCAACCATCCGAAATCAATCCCGAGGCCCCTTGGGGCCCCTACTAAATATACCAACACACCTAATATCATTATTCAAACTTAGTCGTGCCTTCAAAACACCAAAAATAACATGAAAATACCAAAATTACATCAAATTCAAGCCTATGAACTTTGAAACATCCAAATTTCGCCAACGACGCAGGTGCAAGAATTTGGCCGCAAAATCAGTTTTAGGAGAGTGGTCTATGGCCTGCAGAAGAGGATAATTTCAGCAAAAGCAGCCTCGCTTCTAGAGGAGAGTGCCGCAGTTATGAGAAGGTTTGGCCAGGCCTGGTTTACATATGCAACAGGCGAGCCGGAGAAGCGGTCTCGCAAGTGCAGTTCCCAACCACATGTGCATCCAAAGTTGGGTTGGGTGTCTTCCACAGAATCGGGCCTTTGCCAGCAGAAGCAGCATCGCAGGTGCGACCCAAGGTCTGAAGAAGCAGAATTGCTGAAGGCAGTGAGATCATTTAAGCCGGGACTTGGGCCATTTTGGTTCATTTATTTCACTTCTTGGGCCAAGTTTGGAGCTTCATAGAGAGGGGTTTCCACCTAGCTATTGAAGGTAAGTAATTCCTACCAAATGTAAGTTTAATACATAGATTATGGGTAGATTTTAATATGAAAAATTATAAAAATTATGGGTTTAGTTGAAAAACCTAGGTTTTGATAAAAATGGGATTTAACCAAAAAACATTTTTAGGGAATTGGGTGAAAATGATATATTTGAGTGTGTGAGATTATGGGTAACAATTATCTCTGAAAATATCTGGGATTTGGACACATGGGTACGGGGGTGAATTTTTGGAATCTTCCAATTAGGGGTGGGCAATTACTCTAATAGTTAAATTATGAACTTTTGAGTATATATTGACTTATTTATATAATATTTGGCTAGTTCAAGTTGTTTGGCACCAAGTGGAGAATTTAGAGCATATTTGTGAACCGGAAGTGAGATTGAGAACGAGGTAAGTCTCTTGCCTAACCTTGTAAGAGGGAACTCATTCCCTAGGTGTATTTTCTTTTGTGAATTACTTGTGTGGGGAGATACGTAAGCACTAGGTGACGAGAATCCGTGCATAGCTATATTCCTTGAGATGTCCAGGTAGCCTTAGGTTTACATCATGCTTTTACTGGACTGTCGTGTTTGTTATGCATATTAATTATATTGAATAGAGTTGAGACTGGAGATTTTATGGTTGAAAACATCCAAGTTGGATTCCTTATTAAGGGAAAAGTAATGAAGAATATTTAATAACTCTGAGAAATCAATGTCCTCTCGCATCGCAAGTACTTCCGCGAGTGAGGTGAACTTCTCTATTCTCATGGGAGTGGCTCATTTGCCTCGGCAGGTTAATAGATGCATATATGGTTTGTGTCGTTCGACCCTCGACAGTGCGCACATTATATTTTTGGATCGGGCCATACGACCTCGGCATAAATGGTGCATGATAATACTCGGAGCCTGATTACACTTGATATTATATTATGGCTTGAGATGTTATAACTTATTTAATGACATAAATTGATTTGGGATTATTAGGTGTTGGCTAGAGATTTTTGGATTTATTATCAGTTAAGGAACCATTTATTCACTGCTTGTTATTGTGTTATTATTATTATAATAATTATTATTATTTCCATGTTCCATACCTATTTAGATTTTTTGCATTTTCTTATTTTCCATAGTAATTATTAATGTCGACCTCTCATCGCTACTTCTTCGAGGTTAGACTGGATACTTACTGGGAACATGATATTTATGTACTCATGCTACACTTCTGCACTGATCGTGCAGGATCTGAGGCAGTTGAATCTAGCAGTCATCCCGGCGCACACCCTTGATACTTCGAGACTTAGCGGTGAGCTGCTTTCTGAGTCCGTTCTGCAGCACCCAAACTCTCTCCTTTGTATATACTTTCTGTCTACTCTACTTCAGACAGTAGTTCGTATACTTGTGACACCAGGTCTTTGAATTTTGCTAGTAGACATTTGATGATTTTTGAGTACTTCTTTTTTTTTGGTAGTATTGAGTACTTATCTCACCACAGTTGTTCCTATATTTGTTTACACTTTATTTTATTAAAATTTTCAGCTCTTACTTAATAATTTAAAATCAATTATTTTGGAAATGTTAAAAAGAATAAATACCTGGCTAGTTCACCGTTGGCTTGCCTAGCGGCGATGTTGGGTGCCATCACGGCCAATAGGAGAAATTGGGTCATGACAGATGCCTAGTCTGATATGAGGTACATGGGTCTACACAAAAAGATGTGTAGATTATGAGTACACCATAATGGTACCTAGTAAGTATCAAGCCTAACCTCAGTAGAGTAGTGACGAGGCTACATCAAGACACCTACTAGTATAAGAAAAATAAGATGAACAAGTGTAGTACAATCTAATTAGGGAAACGGGGAAAATGAGGCAATAAAGAACTACAACAAGATAAGTTACAACTAAATTTAGAGCAATAAAGGAAACATGGAGGAAACACATAATAATAACATCAAGAAAAAAATGCAGGCAATAACAAGTGAGGGAAATGAAAGATAATAAACAAGAATCGGAATCGAGGTACCGCCTCGTATTCACTTTTTACAATTTCAATCACAGTCCTTCCTTATACCGCCGCGTTAACCTTACATTTAGATAGTTTGAAAACATTTTTCCCAAATTTCCACACGCACTTTAGACCACCATATGTCGCCGCGTGGCTTCATGTAATTCCCTTACTAGCAACACGCACATAAATCCCACATTATGCCGCCGCATGCACATTAACCCCTATCCTTATGCCGCCAAATGCGCATCAATATCACAACACAATAAAAACTCACCAGAAGTGCCCATATGCCACAAATTTCCAAACGATCAACAAAGCAAATATTACCACAACAAATAGTCATGGCTCAACCACAATGTATACAAGAGCCTGAACAATAGCAATCTGAAAGTGAATAGCTCAACAAGAATGGTATTTCAACAATTAACAACTTTGCCTCATTGTGATCACGGCTTTACAACTTCAACACTAATAACTCAACAAGAAGCTATCCCATAAAAACAAAATCTTCAAGTAAACAATTCAACAGTTAAAGAGGTAACAGACAATAAGGAAGACAATAACTTCAACTAAAGCATATAAGATCAAATAACTAGTAAAAGGTGAAACAAGTGTTAACAATGTCCAATAAGGCATGTAAGGGTAGACTAACAATGAAATATAACGTGTTATGACAATTCAATTAAAGGCATGAAAAGAGTCCAAATAGCCTAAATCTGTCAAATACCACATATAGCCCGTGTACCCACTCGTCACCTTGCATACACGGATTTCACATGTCATAAATAGAACAATCAACCCAAATCCTAAGGGGTAGTTCCCCACACAAAGTTAGGCAAGATACTTACCTCAAAAAAGCTAACTCAATCCACTAGTAAGCCTTTTCCGCGAGTATCCAACTCCAAACGGCTAGAATCTAGCTAAAATAATTGTACACAATAAATACAAACCATAAGAAACTATTTTGGATAACAAAGTTGCAATCTTTAAAGAAAATCAAAAGGTTAACCCCGGGCCCGCATCTTGGAACCTGCGCGAACTTGCAAAATCTGAATACCCATTCAAGAACAAGTCCAACCATACTAAAATTATTCAATTCCGACCTTCAAATCCTCAAATTATAGCTTAGGAATTTTTAACAAAATTCCCCAAAATTTCCAACTCAAAATACTAATTAAATGATAAAAACAATGATGGATTCATGTACAATAGTCAAATTCGAGTCAAAGTCACTTATCCGGATCAACTCCTTGAAGATCTCTTCAAAATTTCCCCAAACTGAGGTCTCTTATTGGTCAAACTTCTCAACCTTCCAAACCTTCAACTTTCTAAATTTCGCCAATTCAAGCCAAAACGACCTATGGACCTCCAAATCAATATCCGAACGCGCTCCTAAGTCTAAAATCATCACATGAAGCTATCAGAACCGTCAAAACTCCATTTCGGAGTAGTCTACACAAAAGTCAAACTCCGGTCAACTCTTTTAAGTTAATCTTCCAAATTTGGGCATTTACTCCGAAACTCACTCAAACCAAACCAATCACCCCGAATAGTCAAATAACCATAATATAACCTAGATGGGGAAATAAATAAGGGAACGAGGATAAAATACTCTAAACGACCAACCAGATCGTTACATTCAAATACAAGACTTTGTTTTCTTTTTTCTTTTTTTTACTTTTTTCTTTCAAGGAGTTCTCTCATTTTTATTCTCTACAAGTTCCTCTCGCAATTTTTTCAAACAGTGCACCTCTTTTTTATTTTTTTAGGTTCCACTCGAAAACCCAACCATAACCTCCACTTAGTTTTTAACAAGCTCATAAAAAATTTAAGTGCTCATGATAGATGAATGGTTCAAACAGATAGTCAAATCAAACAAAGGGGTCAGGATTATAATGTGCTTGCCAAGAAATACAATTATGGGTTGAAATGGGCTAGGTAGGATACACAATAATGTGGGTGAAAGATATATATATATATGGCTCAACAAAGAAATGTCTCCATCACTTTTTAGATTGACCAAGACTTCTATTACACTTTACAAACATGGGGGCAAAGTTCTAGACATCAAATGACATGCACAGAATATCACAAAAACAAAACTTCACTCACACCTTGGCATATAAATCACTCAGGACCTGATCTACCCTGACTCTCTAGTCAAAGTTTTTAAGCAAAATCAAGCATTTATAAAACATATACATGAGTAAAGAATTGAGCCAAGGAATCACGAATAAGTCACTCACTGCTCTTAAGGCACAAAAAATTTAAGAAAATTTCCCCGATTAGCACAACGACGCAAGATTCTCTATTCTTAAGAAAAGATAAATACACTGGTTAAAGCAATACCCTTGAAAAAGAACATCGGCATAGAGAAGAATCAAGAGGGAATTATTATTTTATCTAAAGAAGTAAAAATAAATAAAATTTGAATTTTTTTGTGTTTTTGTTCGACTTTAATCCCTCAAGAAGACGATCGAGTACATCCATCGTCGTGAAAAGTTAATTTTTTTAAAAAAGTAAAAAATTACGAAAACACACAAACAAAGATACAAAAAACACATATATATACATATGTATATCCCTCACCGCGCACTTTAAATTGTGGCATGTCCCCATGACACACAACAACAAAAAAACAGTAAAGAAAACTTCCCTGAATTGTCTAGTATTGGTCTGAAACATTGTCAGGGTCTACTTTGCACGCCCGACTCAGTACACAAAATGTGTCACGATGTAACGACCCGGTCGGTCATTTTGATAGTTAGTGCCCCGATCCCCTAATAACTGCTTTCCCCACTTTTATATCTGCTTATGTGACTTGTCAGAATGATTAGTTGCAAAATTCGGAGTGTTTTTGGACACATAGTCACTACATATGAGTTTAAGATTTAGAAGACGGGTCCAGAATGGGATTCCGTTGACTCCATTAGCTCAGTTGGGTGATTCCGGAGTTAGGAGCGTGTCCGGAATGTGTTTTCGAGGTCTGTAGATTATTAGGCTTGAATTGGCGAAAATTAGAATTTTGGCGATTTCGGTCGGTAGGTGAAATTTTGATATCGGGTTCAGAATGTAATTCCTAGAGTGGTTGTAGGTCTGTAGTGTCATTTATGACCTTCATGTAAAATTTGAGGTCATTCGGACTAGTTGTGGCGTGTTTCGGCATCGGTTGTAGATTTGGAAAATTCATAAGTTCTTAGGCTTGAATCCATGCATAATTGGTGAGTTTGACATTATGTGATGTGTTTTAAAGGCTCGACTAGGTTTGGATAAGGTATTAGGACTGAGGTTCCGGGGGTCTCGGAGATGTTTCGGGTGCTCAACGGGATGGGTTTTGAACTTAATATCAGCTGAAGCATTGCTGGTGCTGGTGTTTCGCACCTTCGGAAGGGGAGCCGCAGGTGCGGACACGCAGGTGCGGAGGGGGCCATCGTAGATACGGAATTGTCCTGGGTCAGCCAGGTTCGTAAATGCGGAGCCACAGATGTGGCCCAGTGACCGCAGGTGTGGTTCCAGCCAACTTAAGGATTTTTCGCACCTGTGATGAGACAATGTATTCAAGTCAATAGCAGCTAGAGAAAAATATTGATATATAATGACAATTCACCTTCTTGTGCAACATCTCCATACTAAATAGATTTGAAAATTCTGCCGCAAGTGGTTGTAGAGATGTTTGTGACACAAATAGGCCTAGGCCAAGACAAGACACCTTCATTCACTCTGCAATAGCCCCGCAGCTGCGGGACCTCAGGTGCGATCCAAGGGGGCGCAGGTGCGGGATCACTGGGCAATTTATACCAAAATCTGAGGGTTTGAAATTCATATTTTCTAAATCGATTTGGAGCTCGGGATTAGGCGATTTTGAGTGGGTTTTGAGGAGAAGTGTTGAACCAAGTCACTGAATGGTTTCTAAGATTGACAAATGCCAACCTAGTTGAACCAGGTCCATCAGGGCAAACATAGTCAAACAGACCCATTGGCACGAGAAGCGTCCATGCACATGAGATAAATATTATTTATGAACTAAGAGGTTATCTAGAACTAAGAGGTTATCTCCTAAGCGAAAAGGTTGCAAATTGATAAGAAGATGGAGTTCGATTTCAGGTAAAACAGAATCGAGATCAAGGAAGTTGAGATAAACTCAAACTCTTCCACCATGGAAGAGTTTTATTAGAACTGAACAACAACGTATCAAATACTGACTCTATAAGATGTTGAAGCATTCCTGCTGAAGAAATAACGCACCAACACAGATGTGAAACAAGAACTAAAAGCAAAATTACCCAAGCAATTTGGCAAGACGAATCCTTGTGCAACACAAAAGCTACTCGAACCCGCTAGAAGAACCAGTTCCATCAATTGTCTTTTAGTCTAGTTTATTTGTAGTAGGTGATTACATATCGTATCTTTCAGCTTTATCTAGAAGAATTTGAAATAGCTACACACTGTTCAAGTTAGAGTTAACTTGAAGTTTGTCGCAAATAACTAGAGGCTAGTTTGCCACGAAGGGATTAGAGTTAGTCCTTAGGTTTAAAAAAGAGTTTATTTTGTAAATGTTTTTTGGCTCATTGATATATTGAAGAGTTTGGGAAAATCTTACTGGGAAGTAGGTCATGTTTTTTTCACCTTTGAGCTAGGTTTTTTCCACGTAAAAATTATTGTGTTCTTTAAATTCTGCAATTACTTTTCCGCAAACTGTAGAAGTTGGAAACGAAGAAGAACCAGGTTCTTCTATAGAGACTGCACTCGAAAATTGGACACCACACAAATCAGCCCCCCCTGTTGTGTGGTATTGACGTATAGAACTTCAATTGGTATCACAGCGGGTTATCCTTAAAAAGACTAATACCTTGTAAAAGATCCAAATGAGTGCACCACCTGGAAACCGGGAGGGTCAATCAACTGCAAGGCCACCACTCTTTAATGGCCAGTATTACTCCTGGTGGAAGAACAGAATGAAGGATCACTTGATTAGAGAAGACTATGAACTTTGGAACATAGTCATTGATGGTCCTCTAGCCACCATGAAAAAGATTGCTGAAGGAGAAGATGTACCAAAAACTAGAGCTGACTGCACTGCTGAGGATCTGAAGAAATGGGAGAAAAATGCTAAGGCCAAAAAGTGGCTAGTTTGTGGACTAGGTCCAGACGAGTATAGTAGGATTCAAAGTTGCACCACTGCCAAAGAAATCTGGGATACCTTACAAGTAGCTCACGAAAGAACACCTGAAGTGAAAAGATCAATATGTACTCTACTATACTCTCAGTATGAAAACTTTACTATGAAAGAAGGAGAGACAATTCAAGAAATGTACAAAATGTTCACAACTCTGACCAATGAACTTAAGTCTCTTGGTAGAGTCATTATTGAAGAGGACAGGGTAGAGAAGATCCTGACAAGGGTCTTACCAATTTCCTGGGAAAGTAAAATCACTACTATCCACGAATCCTAAAATATGGCAACCCTCAGATTGGACGAGCTAATTGGAAACCTTACTCCCTATGAACTTAGAAGGTAGACAATGAAAATGGATGCTCCAAAGAAGGAAAGGAGTCTAGCACTGGGAATTACTGAGGGAGCAGATCTGGAGGAAGATGAGATGGCCATGATTACCAAAGAATTCAAAACTTTCTCATAAGGAAGAAGGGCATCTCTAGAGGTGGAAAGTACAACAAAGCAAAAGCTCCAGAAAGGCCAACCAAAGAGGGATGCTACAAGTGTGGAAAGACTGATCACCATATCAAGAATTGTCCTCAGTGGGAAGTGGAATGGAAAAAGAAGAGGTTTGAAAGAAGGAATAGGAAGAAAGAACTGGTCCAACCCAAGAAAACCACAACAACAGTTATGGTTGCTGCTTGGGGGGAAAGCTCAGATGAAGAATCAGAAGATGGTGAGAATGAAGAACAGGCGCTCATTGCAATTGGAGAATCTGATGAGGAATCATATGAAGAACCAGAAGTAAGTATATCCCATCTCAAAAAACAAAATAAAGTACCTATCTAAAGAAAAACTTTCTGAATTGCTACTTGATTTCGTGGATGATTCCAAAGAAACTACCAGAGAGAGAGAACAACTCTCTAAAGAGTGTGCAATGCTAAAAGAAAAATGCATGAACCTGGAAATTAGAGCAAGTGAATCTGAAAAGAAAAACACTGTCTTGATGAACCATGTTCCTCCACTCGAAACTAATATTCTAGAGCTAAAATCTAAAAATTTAAAATTAAAGCTAGGAACTAGTAAAAAGATTGTTGATCATTCTTATATAATGTTAGAAGAAAATATGGAAAAACTAAAAGATAAGATGTATACTAAGGATGAACATATAAGGAAACTTAAAGAAGAACTTGGTAAAGTCAAACATGAATTAGATCGAACTTGTAAATGGAATAAATCCTCTGATGCCTTGACATGGCTTCAAGAAAATCAAAGTAGCAACCGGAGAAGAATTGGCTTTGGGAGTCAATTACCCAAGTGGGATCCCAAAAACAAGTATTTCACTCTCCCTAAGAATAAAATTTGCACCCACTGTGGTAAGACTGGTCATTACAAAATTGAGTGTACTGCAAAAGGGAAGGCTAGTCGAAGAAATGAGAGCTTTGTTAAAAGAAACTATTGATTACCAAATTGGGCCAGAAAAAGCTTAATTCATCTTTTCTCTCATAGAAAAGGACCCAAACTAGTTTGAGTTCTTAAGACTAGCCCCTAATTTCTTTTTGTAGGTTCAAGTGAGAGGAAGCAACCAAATTTGGTACTTGGATAGTGGCTGCTCAAAACATATGACAGGGAACATGGAACAGTTCCTTTCACTTGAAAACCTCAAAGGAGGAAATATCTCCTTTGGAAATGGAAAGAAAGGTGAAATTATCGAGGTTGGTAAGGTGGGTAAGGATGACACACGTTCCATTGAACATGTGTACTTGATAGATGGCTTGAAATATAGCCTGATCAGTGTGTCACAATTGTGTGACAGAGGTAACCTAGTTTCTTTCACTTCCACAAAATATTTTGTGATTAACCTGCTTACTGACAATATTGTTTTGCAGGGAAAAGGAATGAATAACATCTATGTCATAGACTTTTCCACACTATCAGAAAATGAACTCACTTGCTTAAGTGTGTTGGACGGTGATCCCCTCCTTTGGCACAAAAGACTATGTCACGCAAGTCTAAATCAGCTCAATAAATTAGTCTCTAATGAATTAGGGGTAGGTTTCCAAACATTAAGTTCAAGGAAGACAAAGTTTGCTAAATTTTGTGATGAACATGGTATAAATTAGAACTTTTCTTCCCCTAGAACCCCACAGCAAAATGGGTTTGTTGAAAGAAAGAACATAACTCTTGAAGATATGGCTAGAACCATGCTTCTTTCTAACAAACTATCCATAGCTTCTGGGCAGAAGCAATAAACATTGCATGCTACATAATAAATAGATGCATGACCAGACCGCTGGTAGAGAAAACTCCTTATGAATTACTTAAAGGGAAAAAACCCAATATATCCCAGCTTAGGGCTTTTGGATGCAAGTGCTTTGTCCACAACAATGCCAAGTATTCCCTAGGTAAATTTGATCTCAGAAGTGATGAGGGAGTATTCTTGGGATATTCATCACATAGCAAAGCTTATAAAGTATATAACAAAAGAACTATGTGTGTAGAGGAGAGTGTGCATGTTGTTTTTGATTAACTAACACTCTTTCTGAGAGACAGGAACCAGAAGATGAGGAGCTTGGACTGGTCAGAAGCAGTAAAAAAACCTAAGCAATTATGGAAGATAGAACAAATGATGGACTAGGTCCAACTACCCCAAGCAACATGACATGGGGAACTCAACAACAAATCAGTCTCGACCTTGGCCCTGATCCTGGTCCACAACAATTGGTGCTTAAACCACACAGATATAATCTCATCCTCTTGAGAACATCGTAACAGATTTGACATCCGTAATCAAAACAAGATCATCCTTGAAAAATTTGTGTGCGTTTGATGCCTTTCTATCCTTAATCGAACAAAAGAACATTGATGAAGCTTTACAGGATGCTGACTGGGTAAATGCCATGCAAGAAGAGCTGAATCAATTTGAAAGAAGTCAAGTATGGCATTTGGTACCCAGACCACTAGACAGATCGGTGATTGGCACAACGTGGGTCTTCAGGAACAAACTCGATGAGGATGGAATGGTTACAAGAAACAAGGCTAGACTAGTTGTCCAAGGATATAGTCAAGAAGAGGGAATTGACTATGATGAGACCTTTGCTCATGTGGCAAGACTGGAGGCAATCAGACTTCTTATATTATTTGTTGCACACATGGAATTCACTCTCCATCAGATGGATGTAAAGACTGCTTTTGGCTATATAAAGGAAGAAGTAATTGTCAAACAACCTCCAGGTTTTGAAATCAAGGAGACACTTGACCATATATACAAACTTGACAAGGCTTTGTATGGACTCAAACAAGCACCAAGAGCATGGTATGAGCGGCTATCGAAATTCCGTCTTGAACATGGATACAAACGAGGTAAAATTGACAGTACCTTGTTCTTAAAGGAAAAAGGTAAGGATCTCCTAGTTGTATCAATATATGTGGATGATATCATATTTGGGGCAACCTCTGGAAAATTGAGTAAGGAATTTGCTAAACTTATGGGGAGTGAGTTTGAGATGAGTATGATGGGTGAGCTAAAAATTTTTTAGGCTTGCAAATCAAGAAAATCTCAAATGGAACAATGATCTACCAACAGAAATATGTGAAAGAATTACTCAAACGATTTAAAATAGAAGACTCGAAAGAAATTGACACCCCTGTTCCAGGGGGAAGCAGGTAAGGTCCTCTTTCAAAAGTCAGAAAATAATCAGTACCACCAGGACGTTGGAATTGGTTCATATGGACTTATGTGGGCCTATGATAACTCTGAGTAGAGGTGGTAAGAGATATGTGATGGTGCTAGTTGATGATTATTCAAGATTCACTTGGACCTTATTCCTGGCATCTAAGGATGAAGCATTTGATATGTTCACCTTATTTGTCAAGAAAACTCAAAATGAATTAGGACATCAACTAGCATCAATAAGATCCGACCATGGTACTGAATTTGAGAATGTTAAGTTTTTTGAGTTCTGTGATGAACATGGTGTTAATCATAACTTTTCTACTCCTAGAACCCTACATCAAAATGGGGTTGTTGAAAGGAAAAACAGAACTCTTGAATACATGGCAAGAACCATGCTCCTATCTAGCAAACTACCTCATAGCTTCTAGGCTGAAGCAATAATTACTGCTTGCTACATAATCAATAGATGCATGGCTAGACCTCTAGTAAAGAAAACTCCCTATAAATTACTTAAAGGGAGAAAGCCCAACATATCCCACTTTAGGGCTTTTGGATGCAAGTGTTTTGTACACAATAATGGCAAAGATTCCCTAGGAAAATTTGACCCCAGAAGTGATGAGGGAGTATTCTTGGGATATTCATCACATAATAAAGCTTATAAAGTGTATAATAAAAGAACTATGTGTGTAGAAGAAAGTATACATGTTGTCTTTGATGAAACTAACATTCTTGCTGAGAGACAGAAACCTGAAGATGAGGAGCTTGGACTGATAAGAAGCTGTGATCACACTGAAGCAAGCATGAAAGGTGGAACAGGTGATGGACCAGGTTCAACTACCCTAAGCATCATGACAGGGGGAACTCAACATATGTAACATGTCTCTGGTCATGCTCTACAGCAACAAGACACCATGGAATTGTCTAGGAATGAACAGCTAGTACTCAAACCACACAGATATCAGAGTTCTCACCCTCTTGAGAACATCATAACAGATTTGGCATCCGGAATCAAAACAAGATCATCCTTGAAAAATCTGTGTGCATTTGATGCCTTTCTATCCATGATCGAACAAAAGAACATTGGGGAAGCCCTACAAGATGATGATCGGGTAAATACCATACAAGAAGAGCTGAATCAGTTTGAAAGAAGCCAAGTATGGGACTTGGTACCCAGGCCACTAGACAGATCAGTGATTGGCACCAGGTGGGTCTTCAGGAACAAGCTCGATGAGGATGGAACTGTTACAAGGAATAAGGAAGTTCAAGGGTATAGTCAAGAAGAAAGAATCGACTATGATGAGACCTTTGCCCCTGTGGCAACACTGGAGGCAATCAGACTTCTTATAGCCTTTGTTGTACACATGGAATTCACTCTTCATCAGATGGATGTTAAGAGTGCCTTTCTCAATGACTATCTGAAGGAAGATGTATTTGTCAAGCAGCCTCCAGGTTTTGAAAGCAAGGAGTCACCTGACCACGTATACACACTCGACAAGTCTCTATATGGTCTAAAACAAGCACCAAGAGCATGGTACGAAAGATTATCAAAATTCCTGCTAGAACATGGGTACAAACGAGGCAAAATTGATAGTACTTTGTTCTTAAGGGAAATATGTGGATGATATCATATTTGGAGCGACTTATGAGAAATTGAGCAAGGAATTTTCTATGCTAATGGGAAGTGAGTTTGAGATGAGCATGATGGGTGAGCTAAACTTTTTCTTAGTCTTGCAAATTAAGCAAAACCCAAATGGAACAATGATCCACCAACAAAAGTATGTGAAAGAATTGCTCAAGAAATTTAAAATGGAAGACTCAAAAGAAATAGACACTCACATAGCCACAACTACAAAATGGGATATGGATGAACCTGGTTCATCTGTTGATCGAAAGCTATATAGAGGGATGATTGGGTCTCTATTATATCTCACTGCCAGCAGACCTGACATTGTGTTCAGTCTGGGATTATGTGCTAGGTTTCAGGCAAATCCAAAGGAGTCACACCTCACTGCAGTAAAGAGAATTTTGAGATATTTGAAAGGCACCACTGATTTATGCCTTTGGTATCCTAAAGGTAGTAATTCCGACCTTGTAGGATATGCTGATGATGATTATGCAGGATTCCTGGTTGACAGGAAATGTACTTCAGGTATGGCTCACTTTTTGGGTTCATGTCTTGTGTCTTGGGCTACCAAGAAACAAAATTCATTAGCCTTGTCTACTGCTGAGGCTGAATATGTGGTTGCAGCCTCATATTGTGCCCAATTGTTATGGGTCAAACAACAACTCATGGACTTTGGTATTGATGTGGGATGCATTCCTATATTTTATGATAACACTAGTGCTATTAGTATGACGAAGAACTCGGTTCATCACAAAAGGACTAAGCACATAGATGTTAGAAACAATTTCCTAAGGGATAACTATGAAAAAGGAATGACCTCAAACTAATTTTGTGCTACTGATTATCAAATTGCTGATATATTCAATAAAGCACTTAGTAGGGAGCATTTTGAGAGAAACGGGCTGGAATTAAGGATGATTAAGATCACCTGATTGAAGAGAAAGAAATTTTTTTTATAAATGAATTTTTGGCTAGAAAAGTTTTAGGTACTTAATCATATTAACAATTGCTCAGCATCGTGACTTTATTGTCATACTCACTTGCCATGATGTTTCTCTATCTTTGTAAATTGAGGCAAATTAAGGACTTCAACACGATGAACCTGATTCATCTCTGCTGGTTCATCTGACTGACAAGGTACGTGCTCATCTCCATACAATTATTGAAATAATTACAGTCACACATAAGCAGGATTCTATCTATATTTGGTTCATTTCAAAGTCCTTTTACTAATCCCTAAATGAACCCGTTCCAAGAAGTCACATCAGTACTCAATTATCCTGGAAGTAGGGAACTCTTAACCGTCAAATCAATAACACTCCTACAATTATTAGACTTCCACTTGAATAAATTTTCTACCCGTTGTATAATTAATAGCCATATCTTATGTAAGGGTCATCATTACTCTCCTCTTCATAAATTAACCGTCGAACCTAGATCATTAGTCTTCAAACTCAAAAACTGATCACTCTTTCTTTTCTTCCTAAACTCACTCATAATCATGTCTTTCACCACCATCTTCTTCATCTTCTTCATGACCAAATCGTGATTATGATGGAGGGAACTATGAATCAGATTCAATTTCTCCATCGGTATACAGTTCTCAATCTTCAGAAAAAAACCTCAACTCCTGAAAACCCTCTTATTCCTGAAAGCCCTCCTATTCCAAAACCTACATCTAACCCTAACCCAGCCCCTCCTGGTTGTCGTGTAAAGGTTCTTTCCAGAAATTCAGTGGCTTCTGGGTCACGTGCAAAAATCTTGGAGGCAATTCTGCAAGCTGAAATGGAGAATAAGTCAGAATCATCAAGTGAATCCTTTAAATCAGCCAACGAGGATGAAGCACCTGGTTCATCAAATTCTGAACAAGGTAATCTTTATACAATTTCTTAGTCTGCTAATGCGGAGAACATGTTTGTTTTGGTTGGGTCATTAGTGGATGTTGATGTTCCTAGTAGGCAAAGAAAATTGGAAAAAGGAAAAGTTCATGAGGAGAACCTGTGGATACTGTTGTGGTTGAAGAGGATACGATGGACCTGGTACATCCTGAGGAGTAGACTGCTCCTATTGTGGTTGAGGCACCAAAATCAAAAAGGGCTAAGTCTTCTTAGAAGAAGTCAACTACGGTGTCTTCCACACTCACAAAATCTGTTAAAAGGACCAGGTCCAAAGCAAGAAAGGTGAAGGTTGTTGAAAAAGATAATGATAGAGAGTGGACTGGAGAAGATGAGGGGGGAGTTGGTGAGACGACTACTGACATAATTACCTTGTTTGGTAAAAGAACAATTATGGAGGGAAAGTTGGTGCAGGATCTTGAGGAACCTGGGATGAGATACCTACTGGACACACTGGATTTTCAGGGGTGTAAGAACATGGTTCTTCATATTGAAGGAAGGTTGGCTAGAGTTGAACTGGTGGAATTCATGGGTAATTCAGTGGTCAAAGACGACATGGTCACTACCACAGTCAAAGGAATTCAAGTCACCTTTGATGCTAAAGAACTGGGAGAAATTCTGCAAATTCTTGCTGAGGGCTACGAGGATTACACGAGGCAAATATGGCCTAGTTTAGATGGGATGTCCTCGGCAATCAATATTACTAGATTCTTCAGTGACAATGAAAGGGAAATTAAACCCAGGCCAGTCTACAAAAGTGAAATGAAGCCAGAACACAAGTTGCTCTTCGAGTTTGTCATCAAGTTCTTGCTGCCAAGACAAGAAAGAAGGCACATAGCCAACTATATGGATCTGACCTTGTTGGAATGTTTGTTTAGGGGTAAGCAGATAAATTGGCCATCCTTCATCATCCAACTCTTGGACAGAGTTGTTAATGGAACAAAAGCACATGCAATCCCATATGGCTTTATTCTGACAAATGTGCTTGCTCATTTTGATGTTCCTGTGAAAAGGGCTGAGATTGATACTGCCAAGGACTATTTTGGGAAGGATACTTTGCTGACTTGCGATTATACTGTCAATGTTTCTGCAGATGAACCTGGTTCATCTAGGAAGCAGCCTGTCAACATCAAATTTAGAACTTTGGTGCAAGATAACGAGATTAAGGATATGGAGATCCTTCACTTAAAGTCTCGTGTGATTGAGGTTGAAGAAGAGCGGGATGCTCTTAGAGCTGAACTAGCAAAGGGGAAAGAAAAGAATGAGGATGTTCTTCAGCAGATGATGTCTCTCCTACAATCCAAGTCCACAACCTCCACTTCACCTTCCCATTCTTAGGCTTCTTAGAGCTTCCTTAAACCCTTTTTAGACCAGTTGTTATGCTTCTTTTGTTTTTATTATGTTTTGCTCATGGATAGGGCTGTTTTTGTTTTGTTTGTATGGTGTTTGATGTACGTTCCTAATCAATGAATTTTTGTTATTTTTTTATTGACTTGTCTCACTTTCTTAGATAGCTTACATTTATTGATTTCTTATGATGATTAATCATGTTTGCACCTGCAGTAACCTCAATGGCCATGAGTAATTGTTAACAACACTGGTGAGTTTATCATTTTGCAAACTTTTCGATGATGCCAAAAGGGGGAAGAAAAAAATGCTTTTGTATTTCAAGTGAAATTTATAACCTAATGAACCTGGTTTCTCTATGATAAATGCTTAAAAACATAAAAAAGTGTTTAAGTTGTATACAGGGAGAAGCACAGAGTTTGTCATCATCAAAAAGGGAGAATTTGTTGACCCATGTCACTGCATAGTTTTGAAGATTGACAAAGGGCTGACCAGTTGAACCAGGTCCATTAAAGCACACATACTTGACCTGACAAGTTGGCACACAAACCTTATATGCATAGGAGATGAATGCGATTGTGAAATATCAATCAACAATAAGAGTATCTTCTAATGCAAAAAGGTTGAAAATTGATGAAAGAATAGAAGTCGAATTCAGCAAGGGCAGAAACAAAGGAAGGAAGTTGAGTTTGATAAGAACTTGTTCTCCCAGGTAGAGTTGAATTGGAATTGGAAGACAAGCTCAACGACTGACTCTATAAATACTTGATGTATTTCTGCTGGAAAAAAAGAGAGACGCACAAAGCTGAAGTGAATCAAAATCTGAAAGCAAANAAAGGAAGGAAGTTGAGTTTGATAAGAACTTGTTCTCCCAGGTAGAGTTGAATTGGAATTGGAAGACAAGCTCAACGACTGACTCTATAAATACTTGATGTATTTCTGCTGAAAAGAGAGACGCACAAAGCTGAAGTGAATCAAAATCTAAAAGAAAAATTTCCAGAGTTATTTTTTCTAACATAATCATTGTGCGATGCAAAGGCTACAGTTCAACTAGAAGAACCAGTTTCATCAGATTGATTTTTGAGTCTAGTTGATTATAGTAGGAGCTTTAATATTGTATCTTTTCAGCTTTCATAGAAGCAATTGTAATAGTTACATATTAATCAAGTTAGAGTTAACTTGAGGTGTGTAGAAATTAGCTAGGGGCTAGTTACTACAAAGGGTTAGAGTTAATCCATAGGATTACAAAAAAGTTTATTTTGTAAGTCCGTTTGGCTCAGAGTTTTTAGTGAAGAGTTGAGCAAATCCTATTGAGGAGTAGGTCGTGGTATTTTCACCATTTGAGCCAGGTGTTTTCCATGTAAAAATCTCTGTATTTTTACTTTACTGCTTCTTATTATTCGGCAACATTAGTAGTTGGAACACCACAAAGAACTAGGTTCTTCTACTGAGACAGTACTTGAAAATTGACTACCACACAAAGTAACCTATCTTCTTGTGTAGTGTTGAAGTCTAAAACATCAGCAAGAAATTAGGAAAATATTCCTCAATGCAATGTAAGCCCTAACGGCAATGTATTACGTAAGAATTCTCAAGTCTTCAAGTAGAGGATTGTAGATCAACATTGAGGTGAATCAACAATGGACAGATACAAGTTACAAAGTATGACATGAGATTAGGCCATAATCCTTAAGACGAATGGTAATGACGGGACAGTAAAGGACTGAGATTTATGCCTAAAGGATAGGCAACAAAAGTAACTGGGAGTTTGGTGAGCATACATTTATAACGATAAATTGAAGTAAAAATTATGGTATAGAATGACCCATGTAGACGCAGTAAAGCCATATGAAGGGATAACCAGATCTATGAAATAAGATATGGCCATATTCGCATGTTCTACAAAGTATCGAGCGAAGAACTTCAGTACACATATAGATGCCCAGAGCGGCATCCTATTAAGCCTTGTATATGTTTACAAAGTAAGTCCTAGAGATTGACTAAAAGCTAAAAAGAAAAAGGAAAGATGAATCGCATAATCGCACTTACAAAGCCCAGAGTCATACAGGCTGCATGACAGGAGGTAGCAATAGTTGCGAGATTAGAAAGATTTCTACCACAAGTCATGATATGAGCAAGAAGACTAAAGGGGGGAATACACTAGTCTTTGGATTTATTCACAGAGCAACTACTTAAATTGGAATGAGAGTATTAGGGTATTCACAAGAGCTATAGGTTATGAAAATGATAAGAGAATAAGTCAACATTTGAGGACGAATATCTCAAAGGGGGGAATGATGTTACACCTCACAATATTACGATGATATTACACTTCTCAGTATTAAGTTACGACGATGTTTCACCCTGTAGTATTGTACGTTAAATTTGTCGTAAGGTAATTGACATCAGTCCAAGTAAAGGATTATTTGGAGGTTATAAGGATTATGCTATTTCACAAGTGATGAGTAAATCCTTGAAGGTGAAAAGGTAAGCAAATCGAAGAAAATGAATTTCGTCGAAAGTTGTCATTTGGGAGAAAAACAAAATACGATCCGAGCTATAATACCCGGTATTTATGAACTAGTACCATGCAAGATACCATATGACCATGATAGTAGGATGTATAAAGTGTATTAAAAATAAGTAGAATTTTAAGTAATTTCAGACAATTCTTAATTATGCGGGTAATTGGTTAATTACCGAGTAGCGGAATATCACCTAATTAAATTAATTAATTGTTGGATAAACACTAAAATTCCCCTCACCCCACGTGGCATGCTGCCACACCTCAAGCAAATGACTCCTTAGTCAGTTTGATTAGGTGTCAATCAAATTAATAATTAAAGGACACTTCATGCCTTATATTTGGTATACTATTCCTACAATTTGAATGTATTCATTCTTACAAATTAGAATGTTAGTCATGAATGGATGAGTAAAAAGCATTTCATAACAGAACATTAGCAACTCTTGTACAGATTTCAAAAAAATTCAGATTCTAAATACTACATTAACAACGAGATTTCTCCAACAAAAATCCCACCAGAATTTTTAGAAGCTTAGCAACGTACCATTTTGAGGTTCTAAAGGAGTACGGTGCAATCTTCTCCAAGAATATTACACGGATTTTTCCCTACTCCAGGTATGTTAAGGCCATCCCTTCTTTCTTTTGGCATGATCCGTACGATACAAATGAAACGAGCAAATGCATAACTTCCATAAATTACTCTATTCATAGAAATACTAGGGGTGTCTATATTCCTGATTCCCCATGTGAATTATTACTATTTTTTGTTCATGGGTCCCAAAAAATACGTATTTGATAATGTTTATCCGAAAAACATATTGATTTTTATGGCATTCTAAGAAAATCTTATTAACGTTTTTTTATGTATTTCATGCATTTATACATGTACATTGACCCATGACTCAGACGCGTTGTATACGCATATATATCTATGTGTATATATGTATATGGGATATGGGAAAGGTTATGGCGTTATATACGCACCACCACCTGATCAGCTGGTATACGTTGATGATTTTGCCCACAGTGGCCAAGATGGTATGATGGGATACCCTCAGAGGCTGATGATGTTATGAGACATGTACCTATGCACCACATAACATTCAAACGCATATAAATGATACTATAATTATTTCATGATTTATAAAGTTATTCAGACTTACAGGTGGAATCATTTACTATATATTTCCTCCATGTCTGTTATGCACTTATTTATATGCCTTACATACTCAGTACATTATTCGTACTGACATCCCTTTTTCCCTGGGGACGCTGCGTTTCATGCCGTAGGTCCCGATAGACAAGTCGAGAGACCTCCAAGTAGGTTATTAGCTCAGCGGAAGATATTGGTGCGCTCCATTTTTTTTGGAGTTGCTTGTTTGGTTAGTACGAGTTATATGTGTATTGTTTGGTTAGTACATTTGCTCCTTGTCGGCCTATGTTCAGTGTTCAAGTGGTTATTTTGGTCCTAAAGGCCATACGTCTTATGTATAAGTTGGCATTACCTGTTGTATTGTACCTATTTCACGGCATCCCCTCCGGCCCAGTTATATATGACAGCATGACATAAAAACATATGTTATATTGATACTCGGTTGAGTAAGGTATCGGGTGCCCGTCGCGGCCCATCGGTTTTGGTCGTGACACCTTCACCCAAATCAGTCCCAGCTCTTACACCTAGCCACACTCCAGCCTCCAGAAAACGTAGAGTAAATATGTTGGCCAAGAAAATAGTTGCCTTTAGTTCTCATGCCAGAAAATTTAATGAGCTACTTCAAGATAGCAAGGTCCAAGACTCTAAATCTTTCAGCGAGTCGTTCAAATCTGCAAATGAGGATGAAGCACAGGGTTCATTTGACACTGAAAAGGGAAATCTTAAAGTTGGGTCTGCAACTGAAATGGCTGAAAATAGGTTTATCTTGATTGGGTCAATAGCGGACGTAGAGCTACCGGATAAGCAAAGAAAAATTGGAAAAAACATAAACATTGAGAGAGAGAGGGAGAAGGCAGTTCAGAAAGGGGATCCGGGAAGGAAGGTTCCACTCTGGCTATTGGTGGCCTCGCTCCTGTGACGGTTGAGGAAGGAGTCAAAGTTTCAGGGGGCAGCAATTCTGGGGAAGCAGCAGCAGATCTGGAAAGTCTACAACAAGCAGTAGATGAACCGGGTTCATCTGTTGAGGAAACGTTGGCTAAGTTGATGAAAAATTTTGGTGAGTCCTACAACCCCAAAAAGAAGAGAACTCCAAAATCCAAGAAAGCTAATACCCTGGTTCCAACCAAGAATAGGAAAGATTCATCATCTGCTGATGCTCCTCTCCAAATGAGTCGTGTTACTAGAAGCACAGTTACTCAAAGAGAAGAAGAATTGGAAAAAGCTCTGAGAAAGATCAAGAAGAAAAAGTCTGCCAAGGGAAAGGCAAAAGTCAGAGAGCCTGTTGAGGCAGTTCATGTTGATGACGATGAGATGGACCTGGTTCATTAGAAGGAGAAACCATCACCAGTTGAGGTTGAGACACCAAAACCCAAGAAAGCTAAGGCTTCTTCTAAGAAGTCAACATTTGTGTCTGTCACACCCTCAACAGTTGCAAAGAGGACCAGGTATGCATCAAAGAAAGTAAAGATTGTTGGTGATGAGGAATTGAGTGGAGAAGAAGAGGAAGTGTCTGGTGAGGAGACTGACATACTCACAATGTTTGGTAAGCGTACTATCTTGAAGGGGAAGCTATTTAGAGACCTTGAGGAGTCAAGGATGATCTTCCTGTTGGATACCTTGGATGTGCAAGGGTGGAAGGACATGGTTCTTCACCGTGAGGGAAGGCTGGCTAGGAATGAGTTGGTTGAATTTATGGCCAATGAAGTTGTCAAAGATGGAAGAGTATCCTCCAAGGTTCAAGGGGTTGAGATTTCGTTTGATGCAAAGGAGTTGGGGAAGATACTGCATATCCCTTCTGAGGGTTATGACGATTACACAAGACAAAGGTGGCCTAATCTGGATGATTTGCCCTCAGCTCTTCAAATCACAAGGTCCTTCTGTAAGAATGAGCAAGAACTGGAGCCCAGAGCAGTGTTTAAGAGTGAGATGAGGCCTCAGCACAAACTGTTCTTCGAGTTTGTGATAAAAATTTTGCTGCCTAGGCAAAAGCGAAGGCACATTGCCAGCTACATGGATCTCACGCTCATGGAGTGCTTGTACAGGGGTAAACAGATCAATTGGCCTACCTTCATCATCCAGCTCTTGGACAGGGTGGTAAATGGAGCCAAGGCACATGTTATACCTTATGGGTTTATCCTGACTGTTGTGCTTGCTCACATCGAGGTTTCAGTGAAGAATGCTGAAATGGCTACTGCTAAGGACTACTTTGGGAAGAATATGTTGCTGACCTGTGACTACATTGTTAATATTCCTGAGGATGAACCTGGTTCATCTAGGAAACTGACTGTTAATAGCACGTTCAGGACGCTTGTGCAGGACAGTGAAATCAAGGATGCGGAGATCCTTCGTTTGAAATCTCGCCTTATTGAGGTTGAAGTTGAGCGGGATGCTCTCAAAGCTAAATTAGCCAAAGAAAAGGAGAAGAATGAGGGTGTTCTTCATCAAATGCTCTCTCTTCTTCAAGCCAAGACCACAACCTCCTCTGCCCCTTCCCAGCCTTAGGAGTCCATTGCCTCCAAAAATCCCCCCCTCTATGACCCAGTTTGGGATTGTTCTGCTTTTTGTTTTCTGTTTTGCTCATGGTTGCGACTGTTCTTAATTCTTCTATAGTGCCTGCTCTGCTGACTAATCAATGAATGTTGTTGTTTGGCTATTGATTTTGTCTCAGTTTCTTAAATAGCTTACATTTGATTGGTTTCCTTTGATGATTAATTCATGATTTGCATCTGCAGTTGCCTCAATGCCCATGAGTAAATGTAAGTTTATCGTTTTGCAACTTTTCGATGATTCCAAATAGGGGGAAGATATGTGCTTTTTCAAAATTTGCTTTCTGTGATATTTATAACCTATGAACCTGGTCTCTCTATGATGAATGCTTAAATCTATAAAAAGTGTCTATGTTGGATTGAAGTATGTACATGGTTAAGCACAGAGTTTGTCATTATCAAAAAGGGGGAATTTGTTGAATCAAGTCATTTCATGGTTTTGATGATTGACAAATGCCAACCTAGTTGAACCAGGTCCATTAGGGCAAACATAGTCAAACAGACACACTGGCACGAAAAGCGTCCATGCACATGAGATAAATATTATATGTGAACTAAGAGGTTATCTCTTAAGTGAAAAGGTTGCAAATTGATAAGAAGATGGAGTTCGATTTCAGGTAGGAAAGAATCGAGATCAAGGAAGTTGAGATAAACTCAAACTCTTTCACTGAGGAAGAGTTGGATTAGAATTGAACAACAACGTCTCAACTACTGACTCTATTACATCTTGAAGCATTCCTGCTGAAGAAATAACGCACAAACACACAAGTGAAACAAGAACTGAAAGCAAAATTACCAAAGCAATTTGGCAAGCAGAATCCTTGTGCGACCCAAAAGCTACTTGAACCAGCTAGAAGAACCAGTTCCATCTGTTGTCTTTAAGTCTAGTTTATTCGTAGTAGGTGATTACATATTGTATCTTTCAAATTTATCTAGAATCATTTGAAATAGGTACACACTGTTCAAGTTAGAGGTAACTTGAAGTTTGTCGCAAATAGTTAGAGGCTAGTTTGCCACAAAGGGATTAGAGTTAGTCCTTAGGTTTACAAAAGAGTTTATTTTGTAAATATTGTTTGGCTCGTTGATATAGTGAAGAGTTTGGGAAAATCCTACTGGAATGTAGGTCGTGGTTTTTTCACCTTTTAGCCAAGTGTTTTCCATGTAAAAATTGATGTTTATTTAAATTCTGCAATTACTTTTCCACAAACTTGAGAAGTTGGAACACCAAGAAGAACCAGGTTTTTCTAGAGAGACTGCACTCGAAAATTGGACACCCCACAAATCGCCCCCCTCTTGTGTGGTATTGATGTATAGAACATCAAGAAGATTCATAGGTAAAAATTCCTAACCTTATTTCACTTGTATATCATTAATCTATAGCAATTTCTTCAATACAATCAATGAATTAGGGTGAAAAATCATAAAAATGGGAAGAAGGTTCCCCAAATAGAAATCTGAGAATTTAATTAGATTTTGACATCAATTTTCGATGATTCTTGTTCGAGTGAGTTCGTGAGTGAATGGGTGTTCTAAATTTATAACTTTCACTCATTTCCGAGACGTGGGCCCGGGGGACTTTTTGTGCAATTTTCCTAATTTCGCACATTAGCCTTGAACTAATTAGTTAGATCAATTTCTTACAATGATATATTCATTATGGAATTGAATTGAATAGATTTGGGCAATTCTGAGTCGGCTACTCGTGGCAAGAGCGCGGTTTTGAGTTGAGTAGAGCACTCGAGGTAAGTGGCTTACCTAACTTTGTGTTGGGGACTTCCCCTTAGGTTGTCTTGATACTATTTATTGTATGGGCGCCGTGTACGTTAGGTGACGAGTACATGCATGGGCCATTGTTGCTAAAAATTCTATTTTTTCCTTCCATGACATAAATCACTTCACTCTTATTTCACTATTTAATGTGCGAATTGTGTAGTTTAGATTAGGAAGGAGCATGTCTACATGTTTTACCTGTAATTCCTATTTGATACTATGTGCACCATGTTTAGTTACTCCTATCCTGTAATTTGCCTGTAAATTTTCTCCTGAACTGTTTAAATAAACCTTATCCGGCCTTCATTCGCATTTCATATTTAAATTGGGACTACGGATGTATTCCGGGAGATTTTCCCTCTGTACAACATATTTAAATTGGGACTACAGACGTATTCCGGGAGCTTTCCCCCTGTACTGCATATTTAAATTGGGACTATGGACGTATTCCGGGAGCTTTCCCCCTGTACTGCATAATCATTTGAAACTACGGGATGGTATCCCAGGAGATTCCACTTTGTGATATATATTATGTTGAGCCGAGGATTTTTATTGCTGTAAACTTATACTATTTTTTCTTAAACTATTTACTGTAGACATTACCTATCTTTTGTACTGTTTTAAACTGACTTATGTAGAATTTCAGTAGAGCCTTGACCTAACCTAGTCATTACTTGACCGTGGTTAGGCTTGGCACTTACTGGGTACCAAATGTGGTGTACGCATGCCCTTTCCTGCACATGTTTTCGTGTGCAGATCCAGGTATGAGCTATCAACCTTGTGGTTAGTCGCTGCTGATTCCAGGAGACTGCAAGGTATTTCTGCCGTGTCCGCAAAATCCTCTGAGTCTCCTTCCGTTCTATCTTGTAGAGACGTTCTTATGTAATTTTCCAGTTTTTGTTAGAGATTCAGTAGTGTTAGAAGCTTGTGACTGTTTGTGATATTCAAGGTTTTGGGAAGTTATATTTTGTACGTGCAAACAGGCGATGCTTCAGTAGTAGATTTACTTTATTATGTCTTTATTTTGTTGTTTCTATTTAATATCTTTTACGCAATTAGGCTTACCTACTCGTAGAGGCTAGGTGTTGTCACTATGTCTTTCGGAGGGTAAATCGAGTCGTGATACACGACCCCAAATCTACACTAGCCGTGATGGCGCCTATCGTGGTACTGGGCTAGCCAATTTACTGAACATAATAGAAGAATCTTTTCATTTAAAACAATAACGTGATTTATAATAAATCTTCCACTTTTAATATTTCACAAATGCGGATAATCAATGAAAATATCTAAGTAATAACCCCAAAACCCGGCGTCAACAATCATAAGAAACTAAATGGAACACAGAATCTTACACGATTTCTTTAATACATCAAGTCTAGGAAAAAAAGTAAATAGCGACAAAAATGAGAGGGAGAAGGGTGGAGCTGCGAATGCCGTGCAGCTAGCTCACACTCTCCGACAAAGCTCAACTGAGAATAATCAAATCTCACTCGATCAAGACACCTGCTTTTGCACACAAGGTGCAGGGAGTAACGTGAGTACACCAACTCAGTAAGTAACAAATATAAATAAGGACTCTGATGCAGTGACGAGCTATTAAAATCATGTAAAATCATATAATAAATATAAGTGGAAATCAATAAATAAAGTCAGGAATCTACGTTCCGAAAGTTTAATAAAAACTCCAGTTTTCCCTTTCCAAATCGAATATAAAACATTGGTTCAACATTTATCGTTTAGAAGCTAAAATGTAAAGAAGAGTGAAAACAGTAGTTTCATAGCAAATAAGCCCCTCGGGCACAGTGTCACTCACAAATAAAGCCTCTCAGGCAAGCCTCTTAGTCACTCGTGACTCATCTCTCATCAATCAGCACTCACGCTCAATAGGTACCATATAATAACCGTTGTGGTGTGCAGCCCAATCCATAAATAGTCGACTAAGCTCATTGGGGTGTACAGACTCCGGATGGGCTCCTTCAGCCCAAGCGCTATACCGCTACGGCGTGCACCCCGATCCAACATATATACATATATATATATATATATATATACATATATATACCATATATATATATATACCATATATATAATATATACATATATATATATATACCATATATATATATATATATATATATATGTATATATATTATATATATGGTATATATATATATATATGTATATATATACATATATATATATATATATATATGTCTCTCTCTGTGTGTGTGTGTGTGTATAACGCTACGGCGTGCAGTCCGATCCATCACTATCCTCACAAATCCGGCTCTCGGCCTCGCTCAGTCATTACTCTCACAAGCCACTCGGGAAACTCACCACAAATCATGGGGGCTCAGCCCAAAATATCTTTCATTTGTTTGAAAATAGGGTGATAAACATGAATGAACAATGAACAAGTATAAATCATGACTGAGATTATATTTTCTATCAAAAATAGTGTGAGAATAATAGTAAAACACCCCTGAGGGTCCAAACAGGTCGGCACAAGGCCCCAAACATGGCATACAGACCAAAATATAGTATAAATCTCTAAAATACGGAATTCATATGATTTCAAATCAAATACATGGCTTAATAGTCGCTACGAGATGGACCAAGTCAGAATCCCTACATGTGTACGCCCACACGCCCGTCACCTAGCATGTGTGTAACCTCCTTTATTAAAATAATATGCAATACCGGGGTTTCATACCCTCGAGTCTAGATTTACAATCGTTACTTACCTCAAACCTGATGAAAAACTACTCCTCGATGCCTTTTCCCTTCGACTTGGACTCAAGGCGCCCCGAATCTATTCAAAACATATTCATATCATCAAAATATGTTAAAGGAACAAAGCCCACTCGAAAATAACCAATTTACATCAAAAATCCCGAAATTGGCCAAACCCGACCCCCGGGCCCACGTCTCGGATTTTGATAGAAATCACAAAACTAGAATCATTACGCTCTCGCGAGTCATACATACCAAATAGATCAAAATCGGACCCCAAATGGCACCTTAAATCCCCAACTTATACTTTCAAATTTCAAGCCCTAACCTCCCAAATTTCTCCGCTAAAACATGATTAAACAATGGGATAATCGTCATAAACACAAGATACAAGGGCCAAGTAGCTTACCTCACTGAATACACTTATTCCTGTCACGACCCAATTAACCCTCCGAAAGGCATCGTGACGGCACCTAGTCTCTATGACTAGGTAAGCCTAATTGCGAAAAAGATATAAAATAGAAGCAATAAAATAAAGACGGAATAAAGTAAATCTACTAATGAAACACCGCCACTTGGCACGTGCAAAATACAACTTCCCAAAACCCAGAATATCACCTTAGTCACAAGCTCTGTCTCAAAATAGCTCTATGGAACGTAAGGGAATTTACATGAAAAATCTATCTAAGTCTGCAGTGGAAGGTGACTCGAAGGACTCTGCGAACGCGGCAGAATTACCTTTCGATCTCCTCGAAGCAGCCGCTCGGACCCCTAGCCACGAAACTTGAGTGATGTTCCCTGGATCTGCACACGAAAAACATGTGCAGGAAAGGGCATGAGTACACCATAATTGGTACCCCGTAACTACCAAGCCTAACCCCAGTCAAGTAGTGACGAGGTCAAGTTATGGCTCTACTGGATTTTCATAAGTAAAACAGTGTAAAATAGTACAGAGGAATATAAATTCTAAGGTAAGCAGTAGAAACACATAAATCAGAGAAGTAAAACAGCGACAGTGATCCCTTGGCTCAGTACAAATATCACACGATGGAATCTTCCGGGATACGTCCCGTAGTTCCAAATGTAAAGATGCAGTACCGGGGGAAAGCTCCCGAAATACGTCCGTAGTCCTAATTTAAATATGCAGTATAGGGGAAAAGCTCCCGGAATACGTCTGGAGTCCCAATTTAAATATGTAAGATAGGGGGAAAGCTCCTGGAATATGTCTGTAGTCCCAATTTAAATAAGCAATACAGGGGCACAGCTCCCGAAATACGTTCGTAGTCCCAATTTAAATATGAAATGCGAATGAATGTCGGACATGGTGTATTTAAACAGCTCAGGAAAATAATCACAGACAAGAACAAGATCAAGACTAACTAACACGGTGCACATTGTATCAAATATAGAATATAGGTAAAACAGGTAGGCATGCTTCTTCCTAATCTAAACTACGCAAGTAGCACATTAAACAGTGAAAAAGGAGTAAAATGATTTATGTCATGGATAGGGAAAATGGAATTCAGCAAAAATAGCCCGTGTACGTACTCGTCACCTCACGTACACGGAGCCCATATAACAAATATTATTAAAACAACCTAAGGGGAAGTCCCCAACACAGAGTTAAGCAAGCCACTTACCTCGACTGCGCTACTCAACTCAAAACCACGCTCTTGCCACGAGTACCCGACTCCGAATGGCCCATATCTATTCAATTCAATTTCATAATGTAAATATCACTTTAAGGAATCAATATAACTAATTAGTTCGAAGCTAATACGCGAAGTTTGGAAAATTGCCCAAAAAGCCCCTCGGGCCCACGTCTCGGAATCGGGTAAAAGTTACAAATTCCGCACACCCATTCACTGACGAGTCTAACCGTCCAAGAACTACTCTAATCGGATATCAAAATCTCGATCAAAACTCATAAGCTTAGACTAAGAATCCAAGTGTATAATCATGGAAATTAGTCTAAACCGAGTAGGAATCACTTACCCAAATTGCCCAGGTGAAAACCTCTTCAAAAATTCGAAATTAAAGGGTAGATTCAAGTGTATAATCATGGAAATTAGTCTAAACCGAGTAGGAATCACTTACCCAAATTGCCCAGGTGAAAATCTCTTCAAAAATCGCACTTTCCCGAACTCTAAATCGTTTTAGAAATTATAAACTTCAAACCCTCGGATTTTGTATAAATAGCCCAGGTATTCCGCACCTGCGACTCTTGGACCGCACCTGCAGAAAATCCATCGCAGGTGCGAAAACTCACTAACAGGGCTAGGGCCGCACCTGCGGTCACTAGGCCACATCTGTGGCTCCATATTTGTGGCTCCGCCCCTGCGGAACCCAGACCGCACCTGCGAACACTGGCTGCCCTTGGCCAAGACCGTACCTATAGAGCCCCTGCCCGCACTTGCGTGTCCGCACTCGTGGCTCCCCTTCCGCAGGTGCGAAATACCAGCACCAGCAATGCTTCAGCTGGTTTCCTAAGTCCCAACTCAAACCGTTGAGCATCCGAAACATCCCCGAGGCCCCCGGGACCTCAACCAAATTTACCAACCAGTCCTAATACCATATCCAAACTTAGTCGAGCCTTCAAAACATATCACATAACATCAAAATCACCAATTTTGCATGGGTTCAAGCCAAAAAATTTTGAAATTTCAAAGATCTACAACCGTTACCGAAACACATCAAATCTAGTCCGAATGACCTCAAACTTTACGCACAGGTCATAATTGACACTACGGACATATAGCCACTCTCGGAATTCCATTTTGAGCATGATATCATGATTTCACCTATCCACCAAAATTGCCGAAATTCTAACTTTCTCCAATTCAAGCCTAAATCTACTACAGACCTCGAGAACACATTCCGAACACGCTCCTAACCCCGAAATCACCCAATGGATTTAACGGAGTTGACGGAATTCCATTCCGGATCCGTCTTCACACAGTTCCAACTACAGTCCAATTACTAAAGCTTAAACTCATATATAGGGACTATGTGTCCAAAAACTCTCCAAATTTTGCAACTAATCATTTCCAAATGTCCCATAAGCAGACATAAAAGTGGGGAAAGCAGTTATTAGGGGATCGGGGCGCTAACTCTCAAAACGAACGACCGGGTCGTCACATTCTCCCCCTCTTGAGAAAATTGTTCATCCTCGAACGAGTATAGAGACATACCTGAAGCCAAGAAATATGAGGGTAATGACTGCGCATATCCTGCTAGGTCTCCTAAGTCGCCTCCTCGACCGGCTGACCCCTCCACTGAACCTTTACTGATGCAATATCCTTTGACCTGAGCTTTCTGAGATGTCTATACAATATAGCTACTGGCTCCTCAACATATGATAAATCCTTGTCCAACTAGACTGAACTGAAATCCAAAACATGAGTCGAGTCACCGTGATACTTCCGGAGCATGGAGACGTGGAATACCAGATGAACTCCTGCTAGGTTGCGAGGCAAGGATAGCTCATAAGCAACCTCCCAACACGTTGCAACACCTGAAAAGGGCCAATAAATCTCGGACTCATCTTACCCTTCTTCCCGAACCTCATGACGCCCTTTATAGGCGATACCCGAAGCAAAACCCGATCATCAGCCATAAATGCCAAATCACGAACCTTCCGGTCCGCATAACTCTTTTGCTTGGACTGAGCTTTGCGATGTCTCTCTTGAATCACCTTCACTTTGTCATGGGCATCCTGGACCAAATCTGTACCCAACAATCGGGCCTCGCCCGGCTCAAACCATCCCACTGGGGACCGGCACCGTCTAACATACAAAGCCTCATACGGCGCCATCTGAATGCTGGACTGCTAGCTGTGATTATAAGCAAACTCTTCAAGTGGCAAGTATCGGTCCCATGACCCTCCAAAATCCATCACACAGGCACGGAGAATATCCTAAAGAATCTGAATCATGCGCTCGGACTACCCGTCCGTCTGAGGGTGAAAGGTTGTACTCAACTCTACCCTGGTGCCTAGCTCCTGCTGAACGGCTCTCCAGAACCGTGAAGTTAACTGTGTACCTCTGTCTGAAATGATAGATACTGGAATACCATGGAGGCGAACAATCTCCGTAATGTAAATATCTGCCAACCTCTCTGAGGAGTATGTAGTCAACACCAAAATGAAATGGGCTGACTTGGTCGGCCGATCCACAATCACCCAAATAGCATCGGAGTTTTTTAAAGTCCGAGGAAGTCCAACCACAAAGTCCATGGTGATCCGCTCCCACTTCCACTCCGGAAGCTCAATTTACTAAAGTAACCGTCCTGGCCTCTGATGCTCAGATTTGACTTGCTAACAGTTGAGACACTTGGCCACAAACTCCACTATATCATTTTCCATCCTTCTCTACAAATAGTGCTGTCTCAGATCCTGGTACATCTTCGCGGTACCCGGATGAATGGAATATCCTCAAGAATCAACTCCCGAAGCCCATCCACATTGGGCACACAGATCCGACTCTGCATTCTCATCACACTGTCATCTCTTATAGTCACATCCCTAGTGTCACCTCACCAAACCCTATCCTGAAGAACTAGAAGGTGGGGATCATCAAACTGGCGCTCTCGAATGCAATCATAAAGAGAAGACCGAGCCACCACACAAGCTAAAACCCAGCAACGCTCTGAAAGATTCAACCTCACCAACTGACTTGCTAAGGAATCAACATCTAAGGCTAAGGGCCTCTCAACTGCCAGAAGATATGACAAACTCCCCAAACTCTCCACTCGGTGACTCAAGGCGTCAGCCACCACATTGGCCTTCCCCGGGTGATATAATATAGTGATGTCATAGTCCTTTAGTAACTCTAACCATCTCCGCTGGCGCAAATTGAGGTCCTTCTACTTGAATAAGTGTTGCAATCTCCGGTGATCCATAAAAATCTCACATGGAACACCGTACAAATAATGACGCCAGATCTTCAGGGCGTGAACAATCGCTTCTAACTCGAGGTCATAAACCGGATAATTTTTCTCATGCACCTTCAACTGCCTGGACTCGTAGGAAATCACCCTACTGTCCTTCATCAATACTGCTCCAAGGCCAATCCTCGAGGCATCGCAATAGACAGTGTAGGACCGGTCGCGAACCTGTAGGCAACACTAATACTGGGGCCGAAGTCAAAGCTGTCTTGAGCTTCTGGGTCAGTCTGGTCATAGGTGCTGTAATAGATGAAAACCCCTCTACAAAGAGACGGTATTACCCTGCCAAACCAAGGAAATTGCGGATCTCCGTAGTTGTTGACGGTCCAGGCCAACTCTGCACTGCCTCCACTTTCTTCGGATCTACTTTGATCCCATCCCAAGACACTATGTGGCCCAAGAATGCCACTGAATCAAACCAGAACTCACACTTAGAAAATTTTGCATACAATCTCTTCTCCCTCAAAGTCTGAAGCATAGTCCTTAAGTGTTGCTCATGATCTTCCCGTAATCGAGAATATACCATAATGTCGTCAATAAACACAATGACGAAGGAATCAAGATAAGGCTGGAGCACACTATGCATCAAAGCTGTTGGGGCATTGGTCAACCCAAATGACATAACAAGAAACTCATAGTGGCCATATCATGTCCCGAAGGCAGTCTTCGGGATTCCGGCTCCTGAATCTTCAATTGATAGCTAGAACACAAGTCAATCTTGGAGAATACTCTGGAACCCTATAGTTGGTCGAATAAACCATCAATGCGAGGCAAAGGATACCTGTTCTACACGGTGACCTTGTTCAACTGCCGATAATCAATACACATACGCATAGAACTATCCTTTTCCTTCACAAATAATACTAGAGCACCCCAAGGTGATACACTAGGTCCGATGAAACCCTTATCAAGCAACTCCTGTAACTGCTCCTTCAACTCCTTCAACTCAGGAGGAGCCATATGGTAAGGAGGGATAGAAATGGGTTGAGTTCCCAACAACAAATCAATGCCGAAATCAATATCTCTATCGGGCGGCATACCCGGAAGATCAACTGGGAATATATCAGGAAATTCCCTCACTACTAGGACTGACTCAACTCGAGGGGTATCAACACTGATATCTCTCACATAGGCCAAATACGCATCACACCCCTTCTCAACCATCCGCTGAGTCTTAAGAAATGAAATGACCCTGCGGGGAGTATACTCTAAGGTACCTCTCCACTCTAATCTCGGCAAGCCTGGAATAGCCAGCGTCACGGTCTTAGTGTGACAATCAATAATAGCATAATGGGGCGACAACCAGTCCATGCCCAAGATAACATCGAAATCTACCATGCTGAGTAATGACAAATCAGCCCTGGTCTCAAAACCACTAAGAGAAATCAAACACGACCGATATACGTGGTCCAAAACTAGAGAGTCTCCCACAAGAGTAGATGCATAAATAGGGGAACTCAAAGAATCCCGAGATATCCCTAATTGTGGAGCAAAATAAGAGGACACATATGAATACGTTGAGCCTGGATCAAATAATACTGATGCATCCCTGTGGCAGATAGGGACAATACCTGTGATGACTTAGTCTGAAGCAACGGCCTCGAAACGGGCTGGAAGGGCATACTATCTTGCCTGGCCTCCCCTTCTTGGGCGACCTCTACCTCCCTGACCCCCACCTTGAGCTGACTGAGGAGGTGGAGTGGCAGCTGGGCTAGAAGAATAGCTGGAGGACCCAGCGGAGCACGTGGAGGCTAATAAGCATGTGGAGATGCACCCCTTCTGGCCCTGGGGCAATCTTTAATCATGTGACGAGTGTCACCATACTCAAAACAACCCCTCGGAGGACGCTACGGCTGAGACTGAATAGGATTTGGCCTGCTGGGCTGGCCGTAAATAGCACCACGAACTGGAGGCACACTAGATACTAGCGGTGGAAGGCTTGAATGAACAGGGTGACCCATAAAGCCCTTTCTATAACGTGCTTCTGGAGCACGAGCTCCTAAAAAATGGCCAGTCTCTCGAGACATCTTGGCCTCTCTCTCCTCTCTGTCCCGGGTGAACATGCCCTCTACTCTCCTTGCAATACGCACTTCCTGCTGGTAAGTGATATCCATCTCCAACTCTCTGGCCATACTAGTCCGGATACTAGAATGTAGTCCCTCAATGAAGAGGCGAACCCGCTCTCTGACTGTGGAAACCAAGGCTAGTGCATGCCAAACTAACTCATTAAAACATATTGCATACTCCGACACAGTCATAGTACCCTGGCACAAGTGCTCGAACTCCACGCGCCAAGTATCCCTGAGGCTCTAAGGGACATACTCTCGCAAAAACATCTCTTAAAACTGAGTCCAAGTGAGTGAGTTTGCCTCGACGGACTAGTCAGCTCATAGGCCCTCCACTACTGATATGCCGCTCCCCTCAGTTGCAAAGTGGTGAATGAAACCCCACTGGTCACCACAATACCCATAATGCAGAGAATACGATGACACTTCTCAAGAAATCCCAGAGCGTCATATGAAGCTAGTCCGCTAAAATTAGGTGGGTGGTACTTCTTCTACTTCTCAAGTCTGAGTTGCTCTGCCTCAGAAGCAGCTACCCTGGTCCCATGTTGTAGCAGAGCCACTAGGGGCATAGGAATATACTCCGGGGCTGGCCCCTCTGCTCAGGAGTGCGGGGTGCGGGAGTCTGTGCCCCTCTCCCGGCCTGAGATGTAGCGGGAGCTATCGGAAGTAGTCCAGCCTGAGCTAGAGTGCTGAACATGCTCATGAACTGGGCTAAAGTCTCCTGTAAGGCTGGAGCAGCAATAGGGACTTCGTGTGTCGGCTCTCCAACTGGAGCTGCTGTAGGCTCCTCTGTCGCTTCTCTCACCGGTGCTCAGGCTGCACTACGTGGTCGTCCTCTACCTCGACCACGGCCTCCGACGGCTCTAGCAGGGGGCTCGGGTGCATGGTCGTCAGTCCTCCTAGTATGGGTCCTCACCATCTGTGGGAAAGAATAGAATAGAATTTTTTATGTCAATAACTCGCACAACAAGGAAATCAAAGAAATATGATTGTTCTTAACAGTTACATAGCCTCCCGAAGATAGATACGACGTCTCCGCACCGAACCGTGAGACTCTAATAAACCAGCTTGTGACTTGTAACTCCTATGAACCTAGACGCTCTGTTACCAACTTGTCACGACCCTCCGAAAGGCATCATGACGGTACCTAATCTCTACGACTAGGTACGCCTAATTGCGGAAAATATATTAAATAGAAGCAATAAAATAAAGACGAAATAAACTAAATCTACTAAAGAAACATCGCCACTTGGCACGTGCAAAATACAACTTCCCAAAACCCGGAATATCACCTTAGTCACAAGCTCTGTGTCAAAATAGCTCTATACAATGTAAGGCAATTTACATGAAAAATCTATCTAAGTCTGGAGTGGAAGGTGACTCAAAGGACTCTGCGAATGCGGCAGAATTACCTTTCGATCTCCTCGAAGCAGCCGCTCGGACCCCTAGCCACGAAATTGAGTGCTGGTACCTGGATCTACACACGGAAAACATGTGCAGGAAAGGGCATGAGTACACCACAATTGGTACCCAATAAGTGCCAATCCTAACCCCAGTCAAGTAGTGACGAGGTCAGGTTAAGGCTCTACTGGATTTTCATAAGTAAAACAGTGTAAAATAGTACAGAGGAATATAAATGCTAAGGTAAGCAGTAGAAACACATAAATCTGAGAAGCAAAACAGTGACAGGCAGCCTTTGGCTCAGTAAAATATCACACAGTGGAATCTTCCTATATACGTCCCGTAGTTCCAAATTTAAAGATGCAGTACAGGGGGAAAGCTCCCAGAATACGTCTGCAGTCCCAATTTAAATGTGCAGTACAGGGGGAAAGCACCCGGAATACGTCTGTAGTCCCTATTTAAATATGCAATACAGGGGGAAAAGTCCCGGACTACGTCTGTAATCCTAATATAAATATGCAATACAGGGGGAAAGCTCAGGGAATACGTCTGTAGTCCCAATTTAAATATGCAATGTGAATAAATGTCGGATACATTGTATTTAAACAGCTCAAGAAAAGAATCAAAGACAAGAACAAGATCAAGACTAACTAACACGATGCACATTGTGTCAAATAGGGAATTTAGGTAAAATAGATAGGCATGCTTCTTCTAATCTAAACTACACAAGTAGCACATTAAACAGTGAAAAGGGAGTAAAATGATTTATGGCATGGATAGGAAAAATGGAATTCAGCAACAATGGCCCGCGTACGTACTCGTCACCTCACGTACACGGCGCCCATATAACAAATAGTATCAAAACAACCTTAGGGGAAGTCCCAAACACAGAGTTAGGCAAGCCACTTACCTCGATTGCGCTACTCGACTCAAAACAACGCTCTTGCCACGAGTACCCGACTTCGAATAGCCCAAATCTGTTCAACTCAATTGCATAATGTAAATATCACTTTAAGGAATCAATATAACTAATGAGTTGGAAGCTAATACGCGAAGTTTGGAAAATTGCTGAAAACGTCCCACCGGCCCACGTCTCAGAAACGGGTAAAAGTTACAATTTCCGGACACCCATTCACTTACGAGTCTAACCATACAAGAATTACTCTAATCGGATATCAAAATCTCGATCAAAACTCACAAGCTTGGCCTAAGAACTTTATCCAAATTTTCACCAATTTTCCACCATAAATTCGAAATTAAAGGGTATATTCAAGTGTATAATCATGGAAATTAGTCTAAACCGAGTAGGAATCAGTTACCCAAATTGCCCAGGTGAAAATCTCTTCAAAAATTTCATTTTCCTGAACTCTAAATCGTTTTAGAAATTATGAACTTCAAACCCTCGAATTTTGTATAAACAGCACAGGTGTTCCGCACCTGCGACTCTTGGACCGCACCTGTTGTCCCGCACCTGCAGAAAATCCATTGCAGGTGTGAAAACTGACTTGCAGGGTTGGGGCTGCATCTGCGGTCACTGGGCCGCATCTGCGGCTCCACACCTGCGGAGCCTAGGCCGCACCTGCAAACATTGGCTTCCCTTGGCCAAGACCGCACCTACGGATCCCCTGCCCGCACCTACATGTCAGCACATGCGGCTCCCCTTCCGCAGGTGCGAAACACCAGCTCCAGCAATGTTTCAGCTTGTTTCCTAAGTCCCAACTTACCCCGTTTAGCATCCAAAACATCCCCGAGGCCCTCGGGACCTCAACCAACCATACCAACCAGTCCTAATACCTTATCAATACTTAGTCGAGCCTTCAAAACAAATCACATAACGTCAAAATCACCAATTTTGCATGTATTCAAGCCTAAGAACTTATGAAATTTCCAAAATCTACAACTGATGCCGAAACACACCAAAACTAGTCCGAATGACCTCAAATTCTACACACAGGTCATAAATGAGACTACGGACCTATAGCCACTCTCGGAATTCCATTCTGAGCCCGATATCAAAATTTCACCTATCGGTTGAAATCGCCGAAATTCTAACTTTCCCCAATTCAAGCTTAAATCTGCTACAGACCTCGAGAGTACATTCCGAACACACTCCTAACCCCGAAATCACCAAAAGAAGCTAATGGAATCGACGTGATTACATTCCGGATCCATCTTCACATAGTTCCAACTACGATCCGATTTCAAAAGCTTACTCATATATAGGGACTATGTGTCCAAAAACTCTCCAAATTTTGCAACTATCATTCCGACTAGTCCCATAAGCAGACATGAAAGTGGGGAAAGCAGTTATTAGGGGATCGGGGCGCTAAATCTCAAAACAACTGACCGGGTCGTTACAATTCCCCCTTGAAATGCTAGCTCTAAGCTCCAAAATCCGTCAACAATGGTAAAGAAATTAGTGAAAATTTGCGAAGGCAATCTTATATAGGTTCTGCACAACACTCTCACACTTGCAACCCCATGCAACGCACCTGTGGAAAATCCCTCGCATGTGTGTGTTCTTACTTAAACTCAAAATCCGCATTTGAGGCCTTCTACATGCACCTGCAGGCCCAAGGTGCGAGCTAACCTCCGCACCTGCGCTCCCAGGCCAAGCTCCAAATTTTGCATCTACGCAAGGTCTTCTGCACCTGTGCCTTCGCACATGCGGCTCCTCATCCGCATGTGTGGCCACACAAGAGGGCCTGCACCGACAGCCAATTTGCAGTATTTTTTCCAACTCCCAACCTTCCAAAATCATCTGAAATCAATCCCGAGCCCCTCGGGACCCCAACCAAAAGTACCAACAGGTCATATATCAATATACTAACTTAGTCGAACCTTGAGAACACTCAAAATAATATCAAAACACCAAATCAAATCAAAAATTCAAGCCTAAGGATTTCTAAACTTCCGAAATTCGCCAACGATACCGAAACCACCCAAACCACGTCCGAATGACCAAAAATTTGCACACACATCCCAAATAACACTACGAACTTGTTCCAACTTTTGGAATTCCGTTCTGACCCCGATAGATAATTTTCCACTGTCGTTCAAAAATCGCCAAATATTCAATTTCGCCAATTCAAGCCTAATTCTACTCCGGGCCTCCGAATGAAATTTCGAACATACTCATATGTCCCAAATCACCTAATGAAGCTATCCGAGCCACAAAAACCACATTCCGAGATCATTTACCTATAAGTCAACTTCCGATTGACTTTTCCAACTAAATCACCAACCTAAGAGACTAAGTGTCTCATTTCTCTCCACAACCATTTCGAACCCGAATCAATCAACCCAACGCAACACAAAAAGTTGAACCATACAATAATGAAGTAGAAATAGGGGAAACATGGCTAAACTATCGGAACGAGCAGCCGGGTCATTACATTCTCCCCCTCTTAAACAAACGTTCGCCCTCGCACAGGTCTAGAAACATACCTGGAGCCTCAAATAGGTGGGGACATCTGCTCCGCATCTCCCACTCTTTCTCCTAGGTGGCCTCCTCCACCGGCTGCCCTCTCCACTACACTTTCACTGAAGCTATATCCGTAGACCTCAACCTTTTGATTTGACGACCCAAAATAGCTATTGGCTCCACCTCGTAAGACATATCACCCTCTAGCTGAACCGAGCTGAAGTCCAAAGCATGAGATGGCTCACTGATATACTTCCGAAGCATGGAAACATGAAATAGCGGATGCATGCTCAACAAGCTAGGTGGCAAAGCAAGTCTATAAGTCACCTCTCCAACCCTCTGAAGCACCTCAAAAGGCCCAATGAAATGGGGACTCAACTTGCCCCTCTTCCCAAACTGCATAACACCCTTCATGGGTGACACCTTCAGCAGGACCTTCTCCCCATCCATGAAAGATACATCTCGGACCTTCTGGTCCGCATAACTCTTCTTTCACGACTGGGCCATGCGAAGCCGCTCCTCTTATACAAAGCCTCATATGGAGCCATCTGAATACTCGAATGATAACTATTATTATATGCAAACTCCATGAGTGGCAGAAACGGGTCCCATGAAACCCCAAAGTCAATAACACAAGCGCGCAACATGTCATCTAGTATCTGAATAGTGCGCTCGGACTACCCGTCCGTCTGAGGGTGAAAAGACATGCTCAACTCAACTTGAGTACCCAACTCTCTCTGCACGGACCTCCAGAACTGCGATGTGAACTGAGTACCTCTGTCGGAAATGATGGAAACTGGAACACCATGCAGTCGAACAATCTCCCTAATATAAATCTCAACTAACCGCTTCGAAGCATAAGTAGTACTAATAGGAATGAAGTGAGCGGACTTAGTCAGTCGATCAACAATAAACCATATAGCATCGAACCTTCTCGAAGTCCGTGGGAGCCCGACTACAAAGTCCAGGATGATCCGCTCCCACTTCCATGCAGGAATAACCAAACTCTGATGCAATCCACCAGGCCTTTGGTGCTCGTACTTGACCTGCTGGCAGTTGAGACAGCGAGCTACAAATATTACAATATCCTTTTTCATCCGCCTCCACCAATAATGCAACCTCAGATCCTGATACATCATCGCGGCACACGGATGAATGGAATACCGCGAGTTGTGAGCCTCCACAAGAATCAACTCCTGAAGCCCATCTACATTAGGCACATATATCTGACCCTGCATCCTCATAATACCATCATCGCCAATAACTACATCCCTGGCATCACCTCGCCGGACCTTATCCTAAAGAACGAGCAAGTGTGGGTCATCATACTGGCGCTCTCTGATACGGTCATAAAGAGAAGACCTGGAGGCTACACAAGCCAATACCGGGCGGGGCTCCGATAGATCCAACCTCACCAACTGGCCCGCTAACGCCTGAACATCAAGTGCTAATGGTCTCTCAGCTACTGGAATATATGCTAGACTCCCCAAACTCTCTGCTCTACGACTCAAGGCATCAGCCACTACATTGGCCTTCCCCGAATGGTATAGAATAGTGATATCATAGTCCTTGAAAAGCTCCAACCATATCCTCTGACGCAAATTCAGATCCTTATGTTTAAATAAGTGTTGTAGGCTATGGTGATCAGTAAAAACCTCACAATGAACCCCATGCAAATAATGACGCCAAATCATCAAGCTGTGAACAATGGTTGTTAGCTCGAGATCATGCAACGGGTAATTCTTCTCATGAGTCTTCAATGGCGTGAGGCATATGCAATCACCCTACCATCCAGCATCAAAACACAACCAATGCCTATCCTCGAGGCATCACAATACATTGTATAAAAACCTGAAGCTGATGGCAATACTAACACTAGAGGTGAGGTCAAAGCCATCTTGAGCTTTTGGAAGCTCTCCTCACACTCGTCTGACCACCTGAACAGGGCACCCTTCTGAGTCAATTTGGTCAAGGGTGAAGCAATGGAAGAAAACCCCTCCACAAAGAGACGGTAATATCTCATCAAACCAAGGAAGCTCCTAATCTTTGTAGCTGAGGACGGTCTGGGCCAACTCTGCACCGCCTCTATCATCTTCAGATCAACCTGAAAACCCTTGTTGGACACCACGTGTCCCAAGAAAGCTACTGAGCCAAGACAAAGACTCACACTTGGAGAACTTTGCATAAAGCTTCTCCTCCCTCAGTCACTGCAATACAACCCTCAAATGATGGGCAAGCTCCTCCTGGCTACGAGAATACACCGGGATGTCATCGATGAACACAATAACAAAGGAATCCAAATATGGCTGAAATACATTGTTCATCAAATGCATGAACGCTGCTGGGGCATTGTTCAGCCAAAAAGACATCACCAAAAACTCATAGTGGACATAACGGGTCCTGAAAGCCACTTGGAAAATCTGAATCTCGAATCTTCAGCTGATGGTACCTGGATCTCAAATGGATCTTAGAGAACACCCTAGCTCCCTGAAGCTGGTCAAACAAATCATCAATGCGAGGAAGGGGATACTTATTCTTGACTGTAACCTTGTTCAGCTACCTATAGTCAATACACATTCTCATGGAACCATCCTTCTTCTTCACGAACAACACCGGTGCACCCCAAGGTGACACACTAGGCCGGATGAACCCCTTTTCTAGGACTTCCTGAAGTTGCTCTTTCAATTCCTTCAACTCCGCTGGTTCCATACGATATGGTGGAATAGAAATAGGTTGAGTGACCGGCACCAGCTCAATGCCAAAATCAATATCCCTGTCGGGCGGTATGCCTGACAGATCAGTAGGAAATACGTTCGGATACTCACGGACTACAGGAACAGAATCGATAGTGAGAGTTCAGCACTGACATCCCTCATGAAAGCCAAATAAGACAGACATCGTTTATCCACCATACGTTGAGCCTTCAGGTCATAATCAATAAAACCTCTCCACTCGACTCTTGTACATCCCAGCATCGCTAAGGTCACAGTCTTAGCATGATAATCTAGAACAACATGCCACGGAGATAGCCAATCCATGCCCAATATCACATCAAATCCAACCACGCTAAGACATAGCACATCCACTCGGGTCTGTAGACCCCCAATAGATATCACACATGATCGATACACTCGGTCCACAATAATAATATCGCCCACTGGAGTCGACACATGAATAGATATGACTAAGGACTCGCGGGGCCTATCCAGAAAGTGGGAAAAATATGATGAAAAATAGGAATACGTGGAACCATGATCAAACAAGATTGAAGCATCTCGGTGACAAACTGAAACAATACATGTGATCACTTCATCGGATTCCATAGCAGCTGGTCGGGTTGGAAGTGCATAAAAACGGGCCTGACCTCCACTGGATCGACCTCCCCCTCTAGGGTGGCCTCTAGCTGCCTGACCCCCACCCTCGCTGCCTGGGCGGGTGGTGAAGTAACTGGAGTTGATGTCGAGGGCTGACCCCTCTGAATAGATGGACCCCCAAGAAAACGAGGACACTGTCTCCTCATATACCCAAACTCTCCACACTCATAACAACTCCCCGGTGCTGGAGACGGTGACTGAAGGGAACCCCTAGCACCCGGACAACCTCTGAAAGAGTCAGGCATAGATGAGTCCTAAATCGATGGTTCATGAGATGAACTCTGGGCTGGAAGAGCACCGAATGAAGGGTGCCCCTAATGAGAACTATAGGGACCACGACCAGCGGATCCTCCACGATAACTTGAGTGGCCCGATTGAGCCTACCTGAATGGATGGCCCCTGACGTGCTAGAACTACTCCCTTAAAGGAACACCACCAAAACTAACAGATCCTCAAGGCCTCTTGGCCTCCCTCTTATCTCGCTCCTAGCGACGAACCGACTCAATCTCTTGGGTAATATCAACAACCTACTCAAAAGTAGCACCTGATATCCTCTCTCTAGTCATAATAATACGAAGTTGATATGAGAGGCCATCCACAAATCTCCTGATCATATCTCTCTCTGTAGGGACTAACCAAATAGCATGACGGGCAAGCTATAAAAACCTCATCTCGTACTTTGACACGGTCATATCCCCCTGTTGCAGCTACTTAAACTGCCTGCGCAGCTCCTCTCTGTAAGACTGTGGAACATACTTCTCTAAGAAGAGAGTGGAAAACTACTACCAAGAAGGGGCACTGCACCAACGGGCCTACGCCTCTCAGAAGCCTCCCACCATGTAAATTCAGCTCCTGAGAACTGGAAGATAGTAAACAAGACCCCACTGGTCTCCAATATCCCTATCGTACGAAGCAACTTCTAGCACTTTTCCAAGAAACCTGGGCATCCTCGCCTTCAGCACCACTAAATATCGGAGGCCGAAGTCTGCCAAATCTCTCCAACATGCGTTGCTCGTCGTCAGCCGTAGCTGGAACCACAAAATCCTGAGCTGGTGCAACCAGCTGGACTGGAATTGCCTCCGGGATCTGAAACCCTTGAATAACCTGCTCAGGTGTATCAGTGGCTGGAGTTCGAGTGCCTCCCCCGGCCTGAGAAGTAGTGGTTGAAGTAGAAACAGCGACCCGCCTGAGCAAGACTGGTGCATGCAGTCAGAATATGGGCCAAGGTCTCCTGAAGACCCGGAATAACAATAGGCACAACTGGTTCTTGAGCTAGTCCCACTGGAACATCAGTGGCTGGGACCTGAACTGGAACAATATGCGGGTTAATAGGTAACGCCCAGACAGCTGCACGGGCTACACCTCTACCCCTACCAAGGCCTCGACCTCTCATGGGTCCCACTAGTGGCTGATCTCCTTGTCCGGTAGTGCGTGTCCTCACCATCTATGAGAGAATGAAACAATAGAAGTTTAGTTTCCAGAATCAATAGATTCACACGACAAGAATTCAAGAAATGTGAGATATTTCCTAAGGGTTCTGCAGCCTCTCGAAGATAAGTACAGACATCTCTATACCGATCCGCAAAACTCTACTGAACCTACTCATGAGTGGTGAGTCATATGTAACCTAGGCTCTGGTACCAACTTGTCACGACCACAAATCTACACTGGACGTGATGGTGCCTATCGTGGTACTAGGCTAGCCAATTTACTGATAATAATACAAGGAACTTTCCATTTAAAATAGTAATGCTATTTATCATAAATCTTCCACATTTAATATCTCACAAATGCGGATAATCAATGAAAAAATCTAAGTAATAACCCCAAAACCCGGAGTCAACAGTCATGAGCAACTAAATGGAACACAGAATCTTACACGATTTCCTTAATACATCAAGTCTAGGAAAAAAGTAAATCGCGACAAAAAGAGGGAGAAGGGTGGGGCTGCGAACGCCGTGCATCTATCTCACAGTCTCGGACAAAGCTCCACTGAGAATAATCAAATCTCACCCGATCCGGACACCTGGATCTGCACACAAGGTGCAGGGAGTAACGTGAGTACACCAACTCAGTAAGTAACAAATATAAATAAGGACTCGAGTGCAGTGACGAGCTTTTAAAATCATGTAAAATCATATAATAAATAACAGTGGAAATCAATAAATCAAGTGAGGAATCCACGTTCCGAAAGTTTCATAAAATCTCCAGTTTTCTCTTTCCAAATCCTATGTAAAACATTGGTTCAACATTTATCGTTTAGAGGCTAAAATGTAAAGAAGAGTGAAAACAGTAGTTTCATAGCAAATAAGCCCCTCGTGCACAGTGTCACTCACAAATAAAGCCTCTCGGGAAAGCCTCTCAGCCACTCGTGACTCATCTCTCGTCAATCAGTACTCACGCTCAATAAGTACCATATAATAATCGGTGCGGCGTGCAACCCGATCCATAAATAGTCGACTGCGCTCACTAGGGGTGTACAGACTACGAAGGGGCTACTTCAGCCCAAGCGCTATATTGTTGTGGCATGCAGTTCGATCCAATATATATATCACTGCGGCGTTCAGCCCCATCCAATATATCTCGCTACGGCGTGCAGCCTGATCCAATATATACATAAATTATATGGCGTGTAGTCCGATCCATAAATATCCTCAATAATCCGGCTCTCGGCCTCGCTCATTCATCACCCTCACAAGCTACTCGGGAAACTCACCACAAATCACGGGGACTCAGCCCAAAATATCTTTCATTTGTTTGAAAACAGGGTGATGAATAGGAATGAACAAGTATAAATCATGAATGAGATTATATTTGAGAATAGTAGTAAAACACCCCTGCGGGTCTAAATAGGTCGGCACAATGTCCCAAACATGGCATACAACCCAAAAAAATGTATAAATCTCTAAAATACGTAATGTCATATTATTTCAAATCGAATACGCGGCTTAATAGTCGCTACGGGACGGACCAAGTCACAATCCCTACTGGTGCACGCCCACACGCCCGTCACCTAGCATGTGCGTCACCTTCTTTATCAAAATAATACGAAATACTGAGGTTTCATACCCTCATATCTAGATTTACAATTATTACTTACCTCAAACCGGATGAAACACTACTGTGATGCCTTTGCCCCTCAACTCAGTCTCAACGCGCACTGAATCTATTCAAAACACATTCATATCATCAAAATATGCTAAAGGAACGAAGCCCACTCGAAAATAACCAATTTATATCAAAAATTCGAAATTGGTCAAACTCTACCCCGGGGACCACGTATCGGATTCCGATAAAATCACAAAACTAGAATCCTTACGCTCTAACGATTTCATACATACCAAATACATCAAAATCGGAGCCCAAATGGCCCCTCAAATCTCAACTTATACTTTCAAATTTCAAGCCCTAACCACCCAAATTTCTCTACTAAAACATGATTACACAATGTGATAATCGTCATAAACACAAGATAAAAGGTCCAAGTAGCTTACCTCACTGAATACACTTAATTCCCCGTTGAAATCCCAGCTCTAAGCTCCAAAATCGGTCAACAATGGTGAAGAAATGAGTGAAAATTCGCGAAGGCAACCTTATATAGGTTCTGCCCAGCACTCTCGCACCTGCGATCCGATGCAACTCACCTGTGGCGCCGCACCTACAGAAAATCCCTCGCGGGTGCGGATTCCTACTTAAACTCAAAATCTGCATCTGCGGCCTTCTACACGCACCTGCGGGCCCGCAGGTGCGAGCCAACCTCTGCACTTGCGCTCCTAGGCCAGGCTCCGAATTCTTTATCTGCGCAAGACCTTCCACACCTGCGCCTTCACATCTGCGGCTCCCCGTCTGCATGTGCGGCCACACCAGAAGGCATGCACCAGCAGCCAACTTGCTGCATTTTTTCCAACTCCCAACCTTCCAAAATCATTCGAAATCAATCCCGAGCCCCTCGAGGCCCCAACCAAATGTACTAATAGGTCATATATCAATATACCAACTTTTTCAAACCCCGGAACACTCAAAATAACATCAAAACACCAAATCAAATCCAAAATTCAAGCCTAAGGATTTCTAAACTTCTGAAATTGGCCAACAATCTCGAAACCACCCAAACCACGTCCCGAATGACCTGAAAATTTGCACACACATCCCAAATGACACTACAAACCTGTTCCAACTTTTAAAATTCAATTCTAACCCCAATAGCTAATTTTCCATTGTCGACTGGAAGTCGCTAAAAATCCAATTTCGCCAATTCAGGTCTAATTCTACTCCGGACCTCTGAATGACATTCCGAACACACTCATAAGTCCCAAATCACCTAATGAATCTATCTGAGCCACAAAAACCACATTCCGAGATCATTTACCTATAAATGAACTTCCGGTTGACTTTTCCAACTAAATCACCAACCTAAGAGACTAAGTGTCTCATTTCTCTCCACAACCTTTCCGAACCCAAATCAATCAACCCAACGCAACACGAAAATCTGAACCATAAAAGAAATAAATAAAAATGGGGGAAACAGGGCTAAACTCTCAGAACGACCGGTCGGTCGTTACAGAATCATGCAGAGATTTTATTCTCTATCTTATTTTGGCATGCTCCACATTTATCATGCTTGTCCTCTTCATCTAGTTCCGTTAGTACATCCACCTTAAAATCAGAGAAAGCAGCGGACTCCTCTCTAGGTGCCTCTATTGCTTCCTTCATCTTGAATACCACTCTTTCTTCCCCTACTCTTAGAGGTTTCCGTAAGATTAGTTTTGGTTCGAGAAGATAAAGGTATGCAATCACCAATCTATTATGCTAGCAAAGCATTGTTCGAAACTAAAACCAAGTACCCTCATATATAAAAATTTTCTTTACCATTAATAGTGGCATTTAGAAAATTACGGCCCAATTTTCAATGTCATCTAATTTATGTTGTTATAACTTTTCCATTATGTAATAGTTTACATAAACAAGAACTGTTGGAAAGACAAGCAGAATGAGCAGTCGAACTTAATGAATATGTGTTACACCACATATTTTCGTACATGAGAGTACGTCGTAAGTCAATTGATTTAAGCTCAGAAATGAGATCATCTTTGAAAGTAAATAAAGTAAGTTAGTCATTTTAGCTTCGAGTTTACAAATATGTAAGATCATGGACTGGAAGTACCAAGAGGGTTGGAAGTCTTAGAAGCTAAACCAATTGAAGAAAATAAGTATCGTCGAAAGTCGACAAGTTGGGAATGTTATAACATGTACTTTTGGGGTGAGACTAGGGTGCTCAAAATGATAAGGAGGTTATGTTATGAGTTATTTTTATCTTATTATAGTCATGTGTTATGTTTTAAAGTCAAGTGAATTGTGGAACAAAAGTTGGCAAAGATCATCACAAGCTACATTCATAAATATGCTGAAATTTAGGTCAAATGTAGCTGAGCCTATATCAAAATATACTTGTATTTAAGAGATGATATAACTACCAAATTCAATATCTATGAGTCTATATTCTAACACATTGAACCGTTCATCGATACGACATAGGAGTAGAGAGATATTTGCAGTTTCGCGAGACTGCACAAACTGCATAGGTGACAAGTATGTTTGTCACTAAAGCTTCTTAAGAAATACATTTCGTGTGCTATATGAGGTAATTTTGGGACATATTACATACCAAATTGAAGGTCTTGGAATTTATTTTCTAATGCTCTTAACCATTCATTCATAAGACATCCGGATAAAAAGATATAAGTGTCTGAAGAAGATCCAATAATAGGATGCCAAGCCAGCACCTCTTTGACTTTTCAAAAATGGATATATATATAGGCCTTATGTCGTCTCGTTCTTCACTTGTCCATATAACACGGCCAGAATAAGATCCCTGAACTTATCCTCAAGCTCTCCATAATGGTTTCCAAGAATATTAACATCCCGGGTACGAAATCAAGAAGCGATAACACTAGAACTATCCCTACGACGTAAGTATCGATATATCACCTCTCTTTTTCTTTGTAGTTTGAGATTTGGAATGTAATTCTTAGTTAATAAGACTTATAATTTCTGTATTTAAGCTTTAAATATCAAGTAAGTTTGATATATTCGTTTCCTAATAGTTAGGACTCACGGGACGGTGGTCGGAAGCCGTGAGTCTGAGTTATTCGACTTGTAGCGGACTGTTTTGTGGGCTGTTTCGTGTTGCTTTTGGGCTGTCTATTTTTCTGATGTTTATGGATTTTTGGAGGATAAAAGGTTTGGAGAAACACCACAGAATTACGTAATGATTTTCTAGTCATTTGTCGTTACATTTTTTGGTTGTTTGACACTACTTTTGTTGTCGTTTTATGTATGAAGTGATTAGGGTGTGTGGGCTTTTTCTTTATATATTGTGATGGAGATAAGGTTGTAAAATGATTCATAAATGTTGTTATTTTTTTTTCTTTGTCTTGTTGATATAGTGTATTGGAGGAGGGCCTTGTTATAGGGGAGATGATGCCCAAATTTTCGTCAACGAGCTACTAGTTTAAGTTGCGCATTTGGCCTTTACTCAACACTGATTTTTAATCTCCTTATGATATGGTAGATTGAGTTGAGTTGTTTGAATAATTTCTTGGAAGGTTTTAAGGTATGTTAAGGCGCTTCCTTCTTTCTTTTGGCATGATCGAAAGTGAAACAAACGTACACGATACGCTATTTCATAACGAATCTACTCCTAGCAACTAAGGTTGTCCATGTTGTTCTTTTATTATAAAGTTATCCTAAGAAAGTATATATGATCCTTTAATCCTAGTGAAGTTCATATTGATGGTATGATGTCCATAATGTTAATCGAAGGTGCAATGACCTTACGTCGCTCCGAAAGGTTTAGAACATGATTCCATGAGTCCAGCATTCATTACACATGTATCTACTTTACTCTACCAAGCCGCGCTACAGTCGGCCGAGTACGGAACCTATTGTGCAACCACAGATGACTTGGGTTTACCGAGCTCCACGTGGCCGGGTATATTTTTACTGAGTCCTCTTCGAGGCCGGGTACAATATGATGATGATGATGCCTATAGAGGCATATGTTTTAAAAGATTATGTATATATATGTATCATGCATTTCATGTCACTATGTCTCATAGGCACTCAAATGCTACAGGTTGTATCTCCTATATCTCTCTTTACATTATTGTTCTTATTTATGTTTTTCTGCCTTACATACTCAGTACTTTATTCGTACTGATGTCCATTTTGCCTGGGGAAGCTGAATTTCATGCCTGCAGGTCCCGATAGACAGGTTGACAGTCCTCTAAGTAGGTTGTCATCTCAGCGGAAAGTGTTGATGCACTCCAGTTTCTCCGGAGTTGTCTATTTGGTCAATATGATTTGGACATGTATTGATTGGTATTGGGGGCCCTGTCCGACCTTTATGATAATTATGTACTCTTATAGGCTTGTGGACAGATGTCAGGTATCTGGATACTTGTATGGACTGGTCGGCCTATGTTTTGTGTTTACAAATGATCATGTCAGCCTTATAGGCCCGTATGTCACATGTATAAGTTTTTATATCTTGTTAGGTCGTCCTATGTCTAGCATTCCCTTATGTTTTATTTTGGTTATGTCATGATAAAACTTTTGGCACATTTACCCATGATAGTACGATAAGAAAGATATATTACATTGGTACACAGTTGAGTAAAGTACCGGGTTCCCGTCGCAGCTCTCTAGTTTGGGTCGTGACAAAAGTTGTATCAGAACAGTTCTGTCCTAGGTAGTCTACAAGCCGTGTCTAGTAGAGTCTTTTTATGGGTGTGTTGTTCACCACATTTATAAGCAGGAGGCTACACGGCATTTAGGATTGTCACTCTTCATTCTTACTCTAGATCGTGTGGTAGGGCTCAGTTGTATGAAATCAAATTCCTAAATTCTATTATTGATAATACAATGCTGCCTACATCTAGAAAGACAATTGGTAAGAGATGGAATGTGGTTGTTGAGTCAGAGGAACTCAATTTTGCATCATGCTTATGATGAGTAAATGTGAGTTATTCAGCAGATCTGTGTACTAGGATGTGTAAATTCTTGATAAGGAGCTCTAAGGCAAGAATATCTATCCACCCATAGGGTAAAAAGAAATAAGAGAATCAGAAGGTAGATACAAGTTTCAGTAAGTAAAAGAAGAAAGATGAAGAAGGCTAAGAGGTACCTACTTAATAAAGATTATCAGTATTTATAATTCAGACAGAGAAACATAAGTATTTTGAGTTACTTTCAACAGTAACAGAGATATATACAATTGACCATACCTATCTCAATTATGTCTTATGGGAGCTAACAGATATAATTTAAGAGAAGGATAGGATATCACGATCCAACTAAGGTTAGAGTAACCCAAAATTATGGATGGATTGTTATCATTATCTAATATTTTTGAAGAGTAGTGCAGGACATGGTAATAGTTCTCATTGGGAGATAGCCAGATGGTGCACTCTAGAATAATACAGTCGGATATGAATACTAAAATGTTCAGAAAGTTCAGAAGATAGGCACTGGAATCCTAGAAAGGATGGGTATTTACCTTAGGATGACTCCTTCCCCTAGTAAAGAGAGAATGTTAGTCGACTCAAGAGCCAATGAGATGGTGCAAGGGGATGTAAAAGCGAAAGGTTGTTTTGTTGAAGTTTTTAGAATAAGTTAATAGATAGAGATATTAGCAGGAGAATAAGAAGAGAGTAAATAAAGCATTATGAGTAACATGTGTTAAATGAGTGACAACGGTAAATTAAAATATGACAGGATGACAGAGTCTATAGTCAAGTGAAGGAAAAGACAAGAGGAGACATGCCTTGAGACAATAAAAGTATAAGCCCTAAAGTCATATCCTCGTTTAAAGAACTCAATTGTTGAGTCCATCGTGATTACCAGATGTCACCCTTGTGCGTAAGAAATTCAATTATACCTGGTGTCACCCTTGTGCGTAAGAAATTCAATCATCCCCGGTGTAGAAGGGTTAACGCAAGGCGAGTAATATGTTAGTGAAGATGTGAATAAAAATGCCAAAGATGAAGAGGTAACTATTGAATGGTAAAGGAAGAATGCGGTAACAGGTGAAAGGAATGAATTGCATTTATTCAGATCCTACAGATATAATATGACTCCAGAACATTATGAAAGCATGACGTCGGGGAGAATCAATAAAGGTTTCTCACCCGATGATATTGATAAATAAGTGGGGATGAACACTTGATAAATAAGGATCCCGTACGAGAGGTAAGTTAAGACAAAGGACATAACCTAAGAGGCGTTACAAAAAATACAAATTTGAGAGTCGACCAACGGGTAGTTTATAGTTGATTCAGGAAGAGCCTAGTTATGGCTAGATAGGAGGATATAGACAAATTAGTAGATCATGCAAGGTAAATGTAGTGAAACCCAGCATAGGAAATTCAGTCTCTCAGATACGACATTGTAATCCTCGAGAAATATTCAGATAGGAGTTGGTGTAGTACAAGGTACAATATAAGTGTTACAGAAATAAAAGAGAGTGTCACTAGGGAGACAACTGAAATTTCAATTCAAAAGCAACCCTACGAGCACAAGGGCATAGAGTTAAGTAACTAAGAATAATGATAGGCGAGTAAGAACATCAGAAATACCGTGGGGTATACAATGTAATAAGCTCGCAGCTTTACAAGAGTCAGAGGGTCTTCCCTAAGCACTGTAACGAAAGACTAGCTGAGGAAATAAGGAAGAACGCTTTAATATAAGAATAGTGACCTAAAGAAGAAATGGTCTTGTAACAGTAGTATCACTATAATATTGTATGCACTCCATAAGAAACTGGCACCTATCGTGGCTAATGAACGGGAAGAAGAAAAAAATCAAAAGTCGATAATTGAGATCATATGAGTTATAGGGAACTCCAGTATTCATGGGCACTAAGATAAGCCATGTATCCATGCAGCAAGTGGAAGAACGACCAGGAAAAGTAATTTCTTACATTTAAAGACAACTGAGAAGGTATGAAAGGAAATCTATGGTACTAGCACGTTAAAAGGAAGGTTGTGAGTAGTATAAATAGATATGCGTAGGTCGCAAGCTAAAGTATGGTAGAGCAACAAGGTTTTAGCTAGAAAAGAGTAAGGATAAGAAAAGGTGAGTGAGAAGGTGACAAGAATAGGTAAGTCTTCGGGATTAAACCATCACAACAAAAGAGCTGATGATTTCCATAATGTTATAAAAAGCTCAGTATAGCATAAGTGAACTCAAAGGAGTTTAAAACTGGGAGCATTTAGAAGAGATGGAATGCTACCCTGGTACTAAAGTAAGGGTGTAATTGTGATAAATGATATGAGGGTGACATTTGGGCCTTTGATTGAGTAATGATTTTGAGAATAGAGATTTCATGAACTGCATGGGATTATAATACTCCCATAAGATGAATCACGTTATGATGTTATAAAATAAAGTTACTGAAGTATAGTATCGTCCATAGGTGGATCAATAAAATCACTTCAAATGTTCCCTGATGCGACGTGAGCCTTAGTGACAATGTATTACATGAGAGCTTTCAAGTTATCAATAGTAGATTATGGATCAACATTAAGGTGAATCAATAATGGTTTGATAAAAGTTCAAAAGTACGAGATTACATTAGGTTGTCATTCTTAAGGTGAACAGTAATGAGGAAGCATTAAATGACTTAGATTTATACATATAGGATAAGCAGCAACAACGTAACCTATATTAGGGTTGTATATATTGGTAATAATAAACATAAGTAAGTGTTATGGTATAGTATGACCCACCTAGATGTATTAAATCCATAAGGATAGATAATTGAGGTTATGAAACAAGATATATCAATAGTCGTAAGTTCGACAAAGTAGAGAGTGAAAAATATCATTACACATAAAGATGCCCAGAGGGATAGCTTGTCGAGTTCTCTATATGTTCCCAAAGAGAGGCCTAGAGATAGGCTAAAAGCTGGAGGAAAAAGGAGTAAAGAGTCGCATAGGCGCACATACAAGGTCAAAATTGTACAGGCTATATGAAATAAAGTAGAAACAGTTACGAGATTGGAAGAATTTCGAGCATAAGTTGTGGTGTGAGAAAGAGGCCTAAAGGGGGAATGCCCTAACCTTTGGATTTATTCGTCGAACAGCTCCTTATATGGCAAAGACAATATTAAAGTATTCGTAAAATGTATTGTTTAAAACGCAGATAAGTTCATCAGTCAACATTCGAGAAAAAATGTTCCAAATGGGGGAATGATGTTACACCCCATATTTTCATACGCGAGAGTACGTCGTAAGTTAATTGATTTAAGCTAAGAAATGAGATCATATTTGAAAGCACATAAAGTAAGTTAATCATGTTAACTTCGAGGTTACAAACATTTAAGATCATGGATTGCAAGTACGAAGAGGGTTGGAAAGCTTAGATGCTAAACCAATTGAAGAAAATAAGTTTCGTCGAAAGTCGACAAGTTGGGAATGTTATAACATGTACTTTTGGGATGAGACTAGGGTGCTCAAAATGATAAGGAGGTTATGTTATAAGTTATTTTTGTCTTATAATGAGTGTTATGTTTTGAAGTCAAGTGAGTTGTGGAACAAAAGTTGTCAAAGATCATCACAAGTTACATTCACAAATATGCTGAAATTAGGTCAAATGTAGCTAATCTTCTATCCCAATATACTTGGAATTAGGGGATTATCAAACTACAAAATTCAATATCTACGAGTCTATTTTCTAAATCATTAAACCGTTAATTTATACGACAAAGGAGTAGAGAGATATTTGCAGCTTCGCGAAACTGCACAAACTACATAGGTGACAAGTAGGTTTGTCGCTAAAGCTTCTTGAGCAATACATTTTGTGCGTTATATAAGGTGTTTTGGGACATATTATATACCAAATTGAAGGTCTTGGAATTTAGTTTCTAATTCTCTTAACCTTTTATTCATATGACATCTGGATAAAAATATATAAGCCTCTGAAGAAGAACCAATACTAAGGTGACAAGCTAGCACCTCTTTGACTTTTCAAAAATGGATATATATATATAGGCCTTATGTCGTCTCTTTATTCACTTTTCCACATACCACGACCAGAATAAGACCCCTAAACTTATCATCAATCTCTCCACAAGGTTTCCAATAATATTAACATCCCGGGTACGAAATCAAGAAGCGATAACACTAGAACGATCTCTACGACGTAAGTATCGCTATATCGCCTCTCTTTTTCTTTGTAGTTTGAGTTATGGAAGGTAATTCATAGTTAAGAAAACTTCTAATTTCTCTATTTAAGATTTATATATCAATTAAGGTTGATAAATTCATTTCCTAATAGTTAGGACTCACGGGACAGTGATCGGAAGCCGTGAGTACGAGTTATTCGACTTGTAGAGGACTGTTTTGTGGGTTGTATTGTGTTGGTTTTGGGCTGTCTATTCTGCTGATGTTTTATGGAGTTTTGGAGGATATACGGGTTGTAGAAACACCACATAATTATGGAATGGTGTTCTGGTCATTCGTCGGTACATTTTTAGGTTGTTTGACACTACTTTTGTTGTCGTTTTATGTATGAAGTGATTAGGGTGTGTGGGCTGTTTTGTGATATATTGTGATGGAGATAAGGTTGTAAAATGATGCATACATATTGTTAATGTTTTGTTCTTCATATTGTTGATATATGGTATTCGAGTAGGGCCTTCTTACATGGGAGATGTTGCCCAAATTTTCGTTAACGAGCTACTAGTTTAAGTTGCACATTTAGCCTTTACTCAACACTGATTTTGAATCTCCTTATGCTGTGGTAGATTGAGTTGAGTTGTTTGAATAATTTATTGGAAGATATTAAGGACTGAATGGAGTTAAGGTATGTTAAGTCACTTCCTTCTTTCTTTTGTCATGATCTAAAGTGAAACGAACGGACACGATACGCTATTTTATAACGAATCTACTCCTAGCAACTAAGGTTGTCCATGTTGTTCTTTTATTATAAAGTTATCCTAAGATAGTATGTATGATCCTTGAATCCTAGTGAAGTTCATATTTATGGTATGATGTCCATAATGTTAATCGAAGGTGCATTGACCTTACGTCACTCCGAAAGGTTTAGAACGTGATTCCATGAGTCCAACATGCATTATATATGTATCTACTTTACTCTAGTGAGTCGCGCTATAGTTGGCTGGGTACTGCACCTACTGTGCAACCACTGATCAGTTGGATTTATCGAACTCCACATGGCCGGGTACGATTGTACCGAGCCTTATGATGGCCGGGTACATTTTTACTGAGTCCTCTTCGAGGCCGGTTACCATATGATGATTATGATGCCCACAGAGGCGTATGTTTTAAAAAGATTATGTTTATATATGTATCATGCATTTCATGTCACTATATCTCAGAGGAACTCAGATGCTGCAGGTTGTATCTCTTATATCTCTCTTTACATTATTGTTCTTAGTTATGCTTTTGTCACGACCCAAATCTAAACTAGTCGTGATGGCGCCTATCGTGGAACTAGGCCACCCAAATTAACACTTAAAACGTAAAGAATCTTTCATTTATATCATTACTAAACTGATAATCCATAAAGGTTTCGTTTAATAATTTTTAAAATCGATAAAGTCACGCTGAATGTTAAATACAACCCCAAGATACCGGAGTCGCTGGTCTGAGAATCTAAAGAAAATATACAAGTCTGGAAAATAAACTCTATAATAGTAAGAAGGAGAACGGCAAGGCTACGGACGCGTGCGGCTACCTCACTAATCTCCATGAATCTCTAGTACAGTAAATCAACTCTCATTCAGCCCTAGCACCTTAATCTGCACACAAGGTGCGGGAGTAATGTGAGTACGCCAACTCAGTAGTAATGAAAGTAAATAAGGGTTGAGTAGTAATAACACATAAAATAAGGTCATCAAATCACAAGAGGCACAGTCTTTCTTTCCAACAGTGTATGCGTTAAATCATCACGCTTAAAAGTCGATTTCAGTAAAAATCATTTGAGAATATACTTGGCAACCAATTTCAATATAACTTTCAAGAAATTTAGTGTAAAAAGGATAAAAAATCATAAAAATCTTCTCGGGAAAAAACATATTCCATAAACTACCCCTCGGGCGTAACATCATGGATGTTTAAAGTTAAAGTGGGAAAATCATAAGTAGCCTCTCGGTAAAAACATGTATCAGAACCTGCCCCTCGGGCGTAACATCACTCAGAATCATCCCCTTCGGCATACCTCACAGTCACTCATAATCAGCCCCTCGGGGAACCTCACAGTCACTCATGCCTCCCAATCACTCATCACTCGACACTCGGCACTCGACACTTGCACTCAATAGGTACCTGCGCTAACTGGGGGTGTACAGACTCCAGAGGGGCTCCTACAGCCCAAGCGCTAATATCAAGCCATCTCGTGGCATAATCACTCAGGTTCTCAGCCTCTCACATATCATAAACAATGTAACATGTTGTGGCGGGCAGCCCGATCCCATAGTATCCTCACAACATAGGCCCTCATCCACACTCAGTCAGAAATCTCTCAAAAAGCCACTCGAGCTATCAATAAACGGGGTACTCGACCAAAAATATCATTGTACATCAAAAGGAGTATAAGTAAGACCGAGTTTCTGAGCCATAAAAACCACATTCCGAGATCATATACCTATAAGTCAACTTCCGGTTGACTTTTCCAACTATTGAACCAAGTTAAGAGACTAAGTGTCTCATTTCTCTCCAAAAATTGCTCTGAACCCGAGCCAACCCACCTAACACAACATAATGAAGCTGAACCATATATAATGAAGCAGAAACGGGGAAAACGGGGCTAAAACTCTCGGAACGGCCGATCGGGTTGTTATATTCTCCCCCACTTAAACATACGTTTGTCCTCGAACGTGCCTAGAGTTGTTCCGAAAACCATCAAAATTGCTGTGTAATCCTACCATGCACATACCCGAGGGTGATCCCACATCACCCTATCCCATATAGGTCCAATAGCACAACATAGCTGAAGCATCGCAATCCAACCTAACCCATAAACCCTAGTACCAAATTAACACTTCTGAAATAATTTATAAGATCAAAATCCCACATCTATAAGCTGCGTTAATCCGTACAAGATGTACCAAACCTTCCCCGTAACCCAAGATGAAACCACATGATATGCAACATCACTAAAACGCTCATAGCAAAAACGTCTAATCACTGCAGCTGTTCAAACAACCAAATGCCAGTAATAACCCTACCATCAAACAAAGACACGTTTATCACCTTCATATACTGCCAATGATGAAAGAGACACACAGAAACTCAAAATCATTTGTCAGATCAACAAGTGATGAGACTCCCTCTCTTTGACAGGAAATATAGCAAGACCTCTAAGCCGGTCAGCATCACTACCCTCCCAAATATACTGAAACTAAATCCGGAAGACCCATTTTAGGTCTGATGATCTCATCTCGTCTATCACAACCACTTTAGCGATATGACGTATCAATACGGATTAAAGCCACAACCCGTGCAACCCGTGCACTAATAAGCAACATTCCAGATGTACTCAAACATGGGAAAAATGACATCAAACTAGAGAACTGTCCTGCAAGATCAACGGGTATCACCACAACGCAATGCTAAGATCGTAGATCCAGAACACATGAATCTAACTCGAAGGAGCATACCTCCACATAACTTCATTGCAATCAGCGACCCCATTCCACACTGACCCAGATGAACTACTTCAAGCCACCTTGCTCGAAATCAATAAACATATGTAATTCGACATCAAGTACCCAGAGTGCATTTCCATAACCACGGGGAATTGGACGACACTATGCCACACAAACCCAAAATAACATGACCAATGCGCCTCAATCCCTCAATACTCAATTACTTACCTTACTCAAATCTTGCTATAAGGCCTAATAGAACTGCACCATATGTGCATATAGCCAACAATCACAACTCTTTGCAATACCGAAGGGTAACTCATAGATCACTCCAGAACACGAATAAGCTCAATGACAATTGAATGGTACATCCCTCAAAAATAGAACATACCGCATACACATTCCTCCCTATGATAAATATGAGAACTTCATAATTTTTTAGCCACAAGCAACTACGTGCTCAACTAGCCGAGAACTTACCATTTGATCCCATTTAGAAGCAAAATCACTATACATCACCTGCACCTCACGCAAGCAGAAAATATACATCTCTAACCGTGGTAGAAACCATCAGGAACTATCTGAATCCCATTTGTAAAACACCAAACCGACATGACTGAATCCTTCTAACTCAACTAAGCTACGCATGTCACCAAAACCTGAGAGCATTGCGAAGAAACGCCTGTAGAAACTCATTACCTCATAAGCACCCAAAGGACAAATCATATGCCTTACCATGCCGATTCGACCTACTACCAACCTATCCTATTAATCCAAGTTCCTTCTGAATTACCTTCGAATTGATACCTCTCCTTGTCATAATACCGCAATTCTCAGCCCAGACATACGATACGGGACCCAAGCATAACACAATACCGTCTAAGGCTCGTAAGCCGCTTAATACTCCCTCAAATATCCCCAAAAGTACCACATTCAAAATACTTACCTTGAAGAGACTTCCTGCGAATCTAAAGCCATTACCTTCATTTTTTTTCCTGATACTGATAAGTAGAATCCATGATAATGTAGAAATGCCACTGGTCTTGACACCCTCCAATGTAAATCTCAGTTCTATCCAAATACACACCTTGAAGATCCTCAATTGTTACATATAACCTTGAATCCATCAGAACCATTCTCGAGAGTCATCCACTCTATTCAAATCTCAATTACACTAATCAAACAGACCGAATGACCTGGCCCCATTTGCACACCAACATCCTAGGAAGTAATCCACACACTCGAAGCAACAAGAAAATTCCTATATTACACACACTACATATTTTACCCATAGAGTACAGTACAACCTGTATCCAAAATTTCCATTACTCGAGTCTTCCCCGATCTCAACCCCTGTAAGCCACAACGGATTCGCCAGTATACCTCAAACTAAAATTGATATGACACTTAGCCATGCAATCAACTTATCAATAGCAGACTCCCCCACTTGGCCCAAATCCATATATCAAGGCAACCAATAACTCACAATGCACATACGCTAACACCTCCACAATACCGTAGTGAGATTCAATTAAATCCTTCATAAGTTCCTATAACACTAACTATCTAATGTCTCTAATCATCTGCATACCTCACATTCACCATTGTAATAGATGCGCCAACTCGCACAAGTGATCTAAACTTAAATTGCAACAGATATCAATTACTAGTAAAAGAGGACTTTCTATAAAACAACATAAGGATCACACAACCTCAGGTTACCCCGCGGGAAATAGCCCCACCTGCTTAGCCTCAAACTGATCTCTCTCTATACCTTTCCAAAAATCATAGCTATTACGCAATCAGTTTATCCTTCTGCATCTAAACACAACCAACGCCTACCCTCGAGGCATCACAATACGAGGTATAAGAACCTGAAGTTGATGGCAGAACTAACACTGGAGCTGTGGTCAAAGAAATCTTGAGCTTCTGGAAGCTCTATCCACACTCGTCTGACCACCTGGACACCTTCGTTGGACACCATGTGCCCCAAGAATGATACTGAACTGAGCCAAAATTCACACTTGGAGGACTTTGTATCGAGTTTCTCCTCCCTCAATCTCTGCATTACAACTCTAAAATGCTGAGCATACCCATCCTGGCTACGAGAGTACACCAGGATGTTATCAATGCACACAATAATAAAGGAAATCCAAATACGGCTTAGATATGCTATTCATCAAATACAAGAACGCTACTGGGGCATGGGTCAGCCTAGAAGACTTCACCAAAAACTCATAGCAAAGCAGAAAGATCCACTTCCCTCCGCAACTATACTACATGAGAAGTCCTCCAATACACTCACAACTCGAGTCCATATGCCAACTCAAGATAGAAGTCAAACACTCAATAGTCCTTGCCATATCTTTGGGCAATTCTTTTTATCATAATCAAATAATTGGAACACATCTCACCATCAAATCACACTCACCACATAGTCATCCAGACACAAAATCCCACTAATAGGAACACAACAGACATACAAGTCCCAAAATGCACGTGCTCACACAATTGAAATCTCAACACTTGAGCCACAGACAAAACTCGGCCTCAAGTCCTCCAGTCTGGCCCATTACCAACTTGCAAAAATCAATCTCGCAACTCATATATTGGAATCACAAGTTGTCGATGCACATCTGATACCGAGCGCTCACTAGCACATTGTATACAAGAAAGGAATTCAAAGAGTTACGGTTTTGGCTGAATAAATATATTTGCACGACAAGAGTTCAAGAATGTGAGATTTTTCCTAAGGGTTCTGCAGCCTCTCGAAGATAAGTACAAACGTCTCCGTACCGATCCGCAAGACTCTACTAAACCTGCTAATGCCTAGTGATTCCTATGCAACCTAGTGCTCTGATACCAACTTGTCACGACCCAAATCTAAACTACTCGTGATGGCGCCTATCGTGGAACTAGGCCAGCCAAATTAACACTTAAAACGTAAAGAATCTTTCATTTATATCATTACTAAACTGATAATACATAAAGTTTTCATTTAATCATTTTAAAACAGATAAAGCCACGTCGAATGTTAAATACAACCCCAAGATCCCGAAGTCACTGGTCATGAGCATCTAAAGAAAATATACAAGTCTAGAAAACAAACTCTATAATAGTAAGAAGGAGAAGGGCAAGGTTGCGGATGCGTGCAGCTACCTCGCTTATCTCCATGAATCTCAGGTACAGTAAATAAACTGTTAGCCAGCCCTAGCACCTAAATCTGCACACAAGGTGCATGGAGTAATGTGAGTACACCAACTCAGTAGTAATGAAAGTAAATAAGGTATGAGCAGTAAGAACACATAAAATCAGGTCATCAAATCACAAGAGGCACAGTCTTTCTTTCCAACAGTGTGAACGTTAAATCATAACACTTTAAAGCCCATTTCAGTAAAAATCATTTGAGAATATACTTTCCAATAGTTTCAATATAACTTTCAAGAAGTTTAGTGTAAAAGGGATAAAAAGCCTCTCGGGCAAAAACATATTGTAACGACCCGACTTGTCGTTTTGCGTTATCAGACCATGTTCCCCTAAATTAAACCTCCCATAGCAGCTTATTATGATTTATGACTTTCAGGGACTAGTGGTCCGGGATTCGGAGGTGTTTAGAGTGTTATAGGAACATTTGGTTCCTCAAGGTTGGCCTTTAAGGCCAAGTTTGACTTCGGTCAACAATTTAGTAAATGACCTCGGAATCGAGTTTTGATAATTTTGGAAACTTCGTATGATGATTTCGGACCTAGACGTATGTTCGTGATGGGTTTCTGATGACTCGGGAGCGTTTCAGCGCCCAATATTGAATTAAGAGTTCCTTAAGCTCCTATTATGGTTTGGGACGTGTTTTTGCGATATCGAGGTCCGAACGGAATTTCGAGATCAGGATTAGTTCCATTATGTCATTTATGACTTGTCTGCAAAATTTGGTGTCATTCCGAGTAGTATAGGTCGTTTTGGCGCGTTATTAGCGAAGTCTAGAAAACTTAAAGTTCCTAAGTTTGGTTCTAGGGGATTTGAGGTGTGATTTTGAGTTTTACCATTGTTTTGGGTGTTCTGAAGTCTCGAGCGAGTCCGTATTATGATTCGGGACTCGTTAGTATATTTGGACAAGGGCTCGTGTGGGCCCAGGTGCCTCCCGGACACCACACGAGACCAAAAACAAGCTGCATTAGCTGCTGGTGCACCTGTTCTAGTGTGACCGCATGTGCAGTTGCACAGTCGCAGGTGCGGGACCGCTCCTACGGTCCCAGCCTCGCAAGTGCGACCCCCAGTGGTCAAGCCAGTTCTCGCAGGTGCGGACACGATTCCTCAAGAGCGGAGCCGCAGGTGCGGTCTCCACTCAGCAGGTGCGGGCCCAGGATTCCTAGTCCATTTGCGCAGGTGCGAGCCTATGCTCGCAAGTGTGGTGCTCGATCCGTAGGTGCGAGCATAGGCTCGTAGATGCGGTCCTCGATCCGCAGGTGCGGAACGCTGTTCAGACATTATGTTTTTAAACACGGGAATTAACTCATTTCCCTTATCTTCTTCTTCCTTGGGGCGATTTCTACAACTTTAGAGGGGAAAACGGCCTGGTTAATGAATGTAAGTAAATTATACTGTAATATTAGTTTCATGCATGGAAATACTAGCTTAATTTACTACCTAAATTAGTGGAAATTCAAGAATGGGGTAGTAACCTAGGGCTTTCGATAATTTGAGAATTTACCCGTGAAGTAGCTATGAAATCAAGTAGAAATCGTATATTAATGATCCTTAAGCTATGGGTGAGTGTCTCCTTCGTGAATTTTTGGAATCCAAGCATGTGGGCCCGGGGTTGGATTTTAGAATTTTTTTCAACAATGGGAACTTTACTAAATGGGTAGGAGAATTTCCATATTTTGAGCATAAATTAATGAATTTATATAACATTTGGCTAGTTTCGAGTCCTCGAGTGTAGAGTTTGGAGTTTCGGGCGCGTTCTTGGTCCGAGGAGTAGGTTCGACACGAGGTGAGTCTCCTTTCTAACCTTTTAAGGGGGAATTGTCCCCATAGGTGATTATAAATAATTGCATGTCCTTATTTGCTGGGGCTACGCATGCACGAAGTGACGAGAGTCCGTGCGTAGCTACTACTATGTTATGTTGGGTAGTTCTAGTACTCACGAGCATGCTTATATGTGCCTTTCATGTATTCCTAAACGTATCTTGAATTGACTATTATCCTTTCTTTGGCATGAGAATATTAGGAAGTTGTGATCCATGATATATTGCTTAGGTTCTTGCCTTAAAGAATAACCTCTGATATTTCCCTAAAATTTGATAATTGTATGTATGTATGAGGCACCACGTCACATGTATGATTCGTGAGTGGAATAGCCCTACTATTATGTCAACTGCATCGCATGTTCGATTCACGAGTGGGGTAAAAGATGCATCTATGGTTCAAGCAATTCGACCCTCGGCAGTGCACATTTATTTTTCGCGACGTTTCGGTCGTACGTGTCCAGCCTATTATGTGATGTATGATTTACTGGGAATTGTTGTAATTGTACAAACTGTTTCATGTTAATAAGGGAATTTAGTACATTATGTGATAGTGAAGTTTGACATACAAAGGTAAATACAACTATACTTGATGATTTATCTCTTTGTGATTTCAACGACTGTTATGCCTGCATAGTTCCTATTAAATCATATTGTTTAGAAATGTTGACCCTAGTAAGTATCATGTCTACCTCTCGTCACTACCTCTTCGAGGTTAGGCGGAATACTCACTGGGTACATATTTGTTTATGTACTCATGCTGCACTTCTCGATTATGATCTCAGTTGGACCTGACTTCACGGTGAGCTGCTTCTCCTGACCATTCCCGGTGGCACCTTGGAGTTTTCTTTTGCTTATTTCCCGTCTATTCCTTTCAGACAGTGGGATTGTATATTATGTTTTGTATATTCTGTTAGTATGCCCGTAGGACTTGTGACACTAGTTCCTGGCACACACGTAGTTGTTATTTTGGTTTACGGGTCTGTATATATACATATTGGCTCATTCCTCATCATGACTGTTTTTATTAAAACTGACTAATTTTCCTTGTCAAATCATGTTTTAACTTACAAAAAACTGAGTATATTTTAAAGTGTTTAAACTAATAAGAATGAACCTTTAGTAAATTAAGAGTTGGCTTGCCTGACCCCGCTGTTGGGCTCCATCACGACCTCAGTTAGGATTTGGGTCGTGACAACATGGTAACAGAGCACTAGGTTCACGTAAGTCTCACAAGTCACAGGCAAACCTAGTAAAGTCTTGCGGATCGGTATGGAGACATCTGTACTTATCTTTGGGAGGCTATAGGGTGTTAGGAAAACATCTCCTTATTTTTATTCTATCGTGCAGTCAATGGTTTACTAAATTTCGTTCTTCTATTCTCTCACAGATGGTGAGGACGCGTACATCCGATGTTCTAGATCCGGGAGGGGCCGCTACCCCCGTTGTTTGCGGTCGTGGCAGAGGTCGGGGGAGGGAACCAGCCCGAGGTAGGGGACGAGGGCGTCCCCTGGCGATTCAAGTCGTACCACCAGAGGACCCCACTATAGAGGAGCAGGGTGAGGTGCCCCCAGCAAGTCTTGCTCCAGTAGACTTTATGACGACGCCAAGATTCTAGGAGATCATGGGCCGTATGATGCAATTCATGGACACTATGTCCCAGGCTGGTTTATTTTCAGCGGATCCTGCCACATCTCAGGCAGGAGGGGGAGCCCAGACCACTACTGCCCAGGCTGCAGGCCAGACAGCAGCACTTCATCATACCCCGGATACACTGCCCATGGGTGGAGCCCAGCCAGTAGAAGCAGCACCTGAGCTCAGACCAGCTGCGGACGGCGATCCGCAGAAGTTACTGGATAGATGGACCTGATTGCACCCTCCTATCTTCGGGGGGGAGAAGGGCGAGGATGCCCAGGACTTTATTGATAGGTGCAGGGACAGACTGCACAACATGAGGATACTGAAGTCCCATAGAGTGGACTTCACTACTTTCCAGCTTGAAAGCAGGTCCCGCAGATGGTGGCAGTCCTACATCCTGAGTACCATCACTTGGGAGCAGTTCACTCAGCTGTTCCTGGACAGGTATATTCCACCCTTCGAGAGGGAAAAGTTGCGATATCAGTTTGAGCAGCTGGGGCAGAGGCAGATGTCCGTGATAGATTACGAGGCCAGGTTTTCTGAGTTTTCCTGTCATGCCCTTATGATATTTCCTACTGATGCTGAGAGAGTGCGAAGATTTGTAGCAGGGCTGCACTCAGGTATTAGGGTCAACATGGCCCGAGAGGTGGAGATGGGGACTCCCTATCAGCTTGTGGTCGAGATAGCTCGTCAGATTGAGGGTTATGGTTCGAGAGGCAGAGAGCAGGGTCAGCAGGATAAGAGGGCTACATTTTCAGGAGATTTCAGAGGTGCCCCAGCCAGGGGTAGAGGTCAGTTCGGTAGAGGCCAGTCTAGCAGACCTCCATATTCAGCTCCTCCGCCACCTCCCCGTGGTGCTCCAGTGAGGCCCTATTTCAGCGCCATGCCAGAGAGTTCCTACCAGCCCACAGCCATTCAGGGTTCCTTAGGAGGGTATTCCGGTCATCAGGGGTCTTCTATTCCATACTTCAGTGCCATGCCGGAGAGTTTTCCCTGTCCCTTAACTGTCTAGGGTCCTTCTTCACGGCAGCAGGCCATGCCACTAGCCAGATGTTATGAGTGTAAGGACCCGGGCCATATGAGGAGGACTTGTTCCAGGCTTCAGGGCAAGGCCGTTCAGCAGAGCTATCAGCCTACACTTCCAGCCTCGGTGGTTCGTCCTCCCAGAGGTACAGGGCAGACTGGTAGAGGTCGTCCCAGAGATGGAGGCCAGGCACGGGGAGCTCTGCCATCCCCTATTCATGCCAGCGGAGCTCAGCGAAGCTCCTGTTCATTCTGGCGGGACTCAGTCTTCCGGTGCTCCAGCTAGATTCTATGTTATCCCGGCCAGATCAGATGCAGTGGCCTCAGACGCCGTGATCACAGGTATTATTACAGTATGTGGTAGAGATGCATCCGTGTTATTTGATCCAGGATCCACTTATTCCTATGTTTAAGTCTTATTTGCTCATTTTCTGGATGTCCCTCGTGAGTCCTTGGGTTCTCCTATTTATGTGCCCACTCACGTGGGTGATTCTGTGGTTGTAGACCGGATTTGTTGGTCCTGTGTGATTTCATTTTGTGGATTTGAGACTCGAGCGGATCTCTTGCTCGACATGGTTGATTTAGAGATTATTTTGGGCATGGATTGGCTATCTCCTTATCATGTCGTGCTAGATTTCCATGCCAAGACAGTTACTCTAGCCATGCCCGAGTCGCCTAGGCTGGAGTGAAGAGGTTCCTCAGTTAGTACAGCCAGCCGGGTTATTTCATTCTTGAAGGCTCGACATATGGTCGAGAAGGGTTGGCTGGCCTATTTTGCTTATGTGCGGGACACCACCGCCGAGTCTCCAATGATTGATTCAGTGCTAGTATTTCGAGAGTTTGCTGATGTATTTCCTACAGATCCTCTAGGCATGCCTCCGGATCTTAAGGTGCGGTCCTCGAGCCGCAGGTGCGGAAAATTTTTTCAGACAGTGGGTTTTTATACACGTGAATTAACTCATTTCCCTTATCTTCTTCTTCTTCCTTGGGGCGATTTCCACCAATTTAGAGGGGCAAACGACCTAGTTATTGAAGTGAACTAAATTCTACTCTAATATTAGTTTTATGCATGGAATACTAGCTTAATTAACAAACTAAATTATTGGAAATTCAAGAATGGGGTAGTAACCTAGAGCTTTCGATAATTAGAGAATTTACCCGTGAAGTAGCTATGAAATCAAGTAGAAATCGTATTTTAATGTTCCTTAGACTATGGGTGAGTGTCTCCTTCGTGAATTTTTGGAATCCGAGCATGTGGGCCTGGGGTTGGATTTTAGAATTTCTTCAAGAATGGAAAATTTACTAAATGAGTAGGAGAATTTCCATATTTTGAGCATAAATTAATGAATTTATATAACATTTGGCTAGTTTCGAGTCCTCGGGTGTAGGATTCGGAGTTTCGGGCGCGTTCTTGGTCCGGGGAGTAGGTTCGACACGAGGTGAGTCTCCTCTCTAACCTTGTAAGGGGGAATTGTCCCCATAGGTGATTATAAATAATTGCATGTCCTTATTTTCGGGGGCTACGCACGCACGAAATGACGAGAGTCCGTGCGTAGCTACTACTATGTTATGTTGGGTAGTTCTAGGACTCACGAGCATGCTTATATGTGCCTTACATGTATTCCTAAACGTATCTTGAATTTATTATTATCCTTGATTTGGCATGACAATATTAGGAAGTTGTGATCCATGATATATTTCTTATGTTCTTGCCTTAAAGAATAACATCTGATACTTCCCTAAAATTTGATAATTTTATGTATGTATGCGGCACCGCGTCACACGTATGATTCGTGAGCGGAATAGCCCTACTATTATGTCAACCGCGTCTCATGTTCGATTCGCGAGCGGGGTAATAAATGCATCTATCGTTCGAGCCGTTCGACCCTCAGCAGTGCACATTTATTTTTCGCGACGTTTCGGTCGTACGTGTCCGGCCTATTATGTGATGTACGATTTACTGGGAATTGTTGTAATTGTCAAAACTGGTTCATGTTAATAAGGGGATTTAGTACATTATTTGCTAGTTAAATTTGACATGCAAAGGTAAATACAACTATACTGGATGATTTATCTCTTTGTGATTTCTACGACTGTTATACCTTCCTAGTTCCTATTAAATCATAATGTTTAGAAATGTTGACCCTAGTAAGTATCACGTCTACCTCTCGTCACTACCTCTTCGAGGTTAGGCGGGATACTCACTGGGTAGATATTTGTTTATGTACTCATGCTGCACTTCTGTACTTAATTGTACAGGTTCTGAGGCCGGTGCATCTTGTTATCAACCAGAGATCTCGATTCTGATCTCGGTTGGACCCGACTTCATGGTGAGCTGCTTCTCCTGACGATTCTCGGTGACACATTAGAGTTTTCTTTTGCTTATTTCTCGTCTATTCCTTTCAGACAGTGGGATTGTATATTATGTTTTGTATATTCTGTTAGTATGCCCGTAGGACTTGTGACACTAGTTCCTGGAACACACGTAGTTGTTATTTTGGTTTATGGGTCTGTATATATACATATTGACACATTCCTCATCATGATTGTTTTGATTAAAATTGGCTAATTATCCTTGTCAAATCATGTTTTAAATTTTAAAAAATGTGTATATTTTAAAGTGCTTGAACTAATAAAAAGGAACCTTTAGTAAATTAAGAGTCGGCTTGCCTGACCCCGCTGTTGGGCGCCATCACGACATTCAGTTAGGATTTTGGGTCATGACACATATTCCATAAACTGCCCCTCGGGTGTAACATCATTGAAATTCAGAGTGAAAGTGGTAAAATCATAAGTAGCCTCTCGGGCCAAACATGTATCAGAAACTGGCGCTCGGGCGTAACATCACTTAGAATCAGCCCCTCGGGCATACCACACATTCACTCATAATCAGCCCCTCAGGAAAACTCACAATCACTCATGCCTCCCAATCACTCGTCATTCGACACTCGACACTCGGCACTTGGCACTCGCACTCAATAGGTACCGGTGCTCACTAGGGGTGTACAGACTCCGGAGGGGCTCCTACAAGCCAAGCGCTAATTTCAATCCATCTCGTGGCATAATCACTCGGGCTCTCGGCCTCTCACATATCATAAACAATGTAACATGTTGTGGCGTGCAGCCCGATCCCATAGTATCCTCACAACATAGGCCCTCGACCACATTCAGTCACAAATCTCTCAAAAAGCCACTCGAAGCTATCAATAAACGGGGTACTCCACCCAAAATATCATTGTACATCACAAAAGAGTATAAATAAGACCGAGCTTCGAAATCAGTTAAACACTATACAACTGCGTGTAAATCAAAAGTCAATACAGTGAGGAATAGCAGAAAACAGTCCCCAAGGGGTCAAAATAGGTCGGCATAAGGCCCCAAACATGGCGTACAGCCCAAAATATAGTAATAGTCTTAAAGCACAATTTATCATATGGTTTAGAAGCAATTACGCAACTGAATAGTTGCTACAGACGGACGAAGTCACAATCCCCTATCAATGCTCCAAATAGTGAGAAAATACAAAGTCCGGGTTTCATACCCTCAGGACAAGATTTACAGTCATTACTTACCTTAAACTGGATGAAAATCTACCCTGCAATGCCCTTGCCACTCCACACGGCCTCAAATCACCCTGAATCTATTCAAAATCAGATTTATACCATCAATATAGGCTAAAGGAACACAGCCCATGCGAAAATACTCAAATTACATCAAAAATCCCGAAATTGGCCAAACCCGACCCCCGGGCCCATGTCTCGGAATCCGATAAAAATCACAAAACTAGAATCCTTACACTCTCATGAGTCTATCCATATCAAATATATCAAAATCCGATGATAAATGACCCCTCAAATCCTTAAATCAAAGTCTCAAATTTCCAAGCCCTAACCCCTCAAATTATACCATTAAATTCCACTAATTCCATGCTTAATCAATAAAATACCAACATAGAATCGAGTTTTAGGTCCAAGAAACTTACCTCCACGAAAATTCCTTGAAATCCCTCTTCAATTTGCTCCCAAAAGCCTCAACCCGTATGAAAATATGATGAAAAATGCCTAAACTTCGCAAAGGCAAGTATTTATATTCTCTGCCTAGGGGTTCCACACCTGCGGTCACTTTCACACACCTACGGACTCGCACCTGGGGTCCCAGGTGCGCATCTGCGATCTCCACTTAAGCTCTTATTTTCCGCATCTGCGATTTACCGCTCGCAGGTGCGATCCTTCTTTCGCATCTGCAGAAGCTGCCCAAGCCTCCATTTTCCGCCCCTGTGGCACATTCTCCGCAACTGCGCCTATCGCACCTGCAGTTCCCCATTCGCAGGTGCAGCCACACAAGAAATATCACATCAGCAGCCTTTCTGCTGCATAATCCAAATCCAACCCTATCGATGACCATCCGAAATCACCCCGAGCCCCTCGGGGCCTCAACCAAATATACCGACACATCATATATCATCACACGAACTTAGTCAAACCCCTATTACACTCAAAAATATCATCAAAACACCAAATAAGTCAAAAATTCAAGCCTAAAGAATCCTAAACTTCTGAAATTCGCCAACGATGTCGATACAAACCAAAACACGTCCGAATGACCAAAACATTTGCACACACATCCAAAATGACACTAGGAACATGTACCAACTTCCTTAATTCTATTCCGACCCCGATAGCTAATTTTCCAATGATGATCGGAAAGCGCCAAAAAACTCGATTTCACCTATTCAAGCCTAATTCTACTTCAGACCTCCGAACACACTCCTAAGTCCCAAATCACTTAATGAAGCTATCTGAGTCATAAAACCACATTCCGAAATCATATACCTATACGTCAACTTCCGGTTCAGTTTTCCAACTATTGAACCAAATTAAGAGACTAAGTGTCTTATTTCTCTCCAAAAATTGCTCCAAACCCGAGCCAACCCACCTAACACAGCATAATGAAGTTGAACCACATATAATGAAGCGGAAACAGGGGAAACGGGGCTGAAACTCTCAGAACGACCCATCGGGTCGTTACAATTTTTCTGCCTTACATACTCAGTACTTTATTCATACTGACGTCCCTTTTTCATGGGGACACTGCGTTTCATGCCTGCAGGTTCCGATAGACAGGTTGACAGTCCTCCTAGTAGGCTATCAACGCAGCGGAAAGTGTTGGTGCACTCTAGTTTCTCCGGAGTTGCCTATTTGGATAATATAATTTGGACGTGTATTGATTGGTATGCCGGGGCCCTGTCCCGACCTTTATGTTATTTATGTACTCTTAGAGGATTTTATACAGATGTCAGGTATATGGATACTTTTATGGCCTTGTCTGCCTATATTTTGAGTTTACAAATGATCATGTCAACCTTATAGGCACGTATGTCATATGTATAAGTTTCTATATCATACTAGGTCGTCCTATGTCTAGCATTCCCTTATGTTTTATATCGGTTATATCATGGCACATTTACCCATGATAGTACGATAAGAAAGATATGTTACGTTGGTACTCGGTTGAGTAAATTACCAAGTGCCCATCATAGCCCTCTGGTTTGGTTTTGTGACAATATTATATCATTAATCAGACATATATGGCTATACAATCATAAGTGATAGCGGATTTTGTGGTTGATTTTAGCTCGAGTGTATTACTCAAAGCTGAAAAGGTAGTACATCTCACTTCTGAGACAAATCCTTGTACTTGGACCTACATATGCATAGATCCTCGAATATAAAAGGGTCTGGATTGGGTATAGTCTTAATTGCACCTTCCTGAAAAATAGTTATACAATAAATTAAATATTATCCTATGACCAACAACGAGTCGAGTATAAGGTTGTAGTTGCAGGTTTTTAGCTTGCCAAAGAACTTGTTATAATCAATATAAATAATAAATCTTGATTGGTGGTAAAATAGGTGAAGGAAATTGTGTTGCACGTGAGTCCGGATGCAGCAGTACGTAAAAAAAAGAACTATTGAGTCACCTCCAGGAATGGAAAGTCATTCAAATTCAGAGAGAGGAATATGCAGAAGCAGGTGCATTGGCTAATCTCGGATCGGTAGCAAATATTACTAATTATAAAAATACAATGTCGTGCATTTATTCCATTTAATGATCGATCGAATAAAAATAAGGTAAATTCTGCTAACCTTACTTGGGATTGGCGAGATGAGCTTGTAAATTATTTTTCTCAAGTTTGTTTTCTTTTATAATTTTTATTTCTATTCTTCTTCAACATAGACTATCAAGAAAACAAATGGCACTGTATTGATAAAAAATAGACTCCCCACGTGGACAAGTTCAATGTTAACACATGTCAATTGTATACAAAATGGGTGAAGATGCATCAATGACGTAGATATTACTATCAGAACTAATTACAATGAAACTGTGCAAAATCCAGTACGAAGAATCACTCATGGATAAGAAAAGGAGGAAAATGTAACTACCTAGCCGATCGTTAAGTAATTTAGCCTTATGTTCTCTATTTGATGCCTTACATATGTGTATTTTTTATTATATAACTTGCGGGGGTGGTTGGTTTCGTTTGACGGAGTTTTGGATTAAATTGGGTCACTTACTCCCTTAGTTGGAGGCTTAAGTTGTAAGAGCTGACCGGACTTTGAATTTTATGTAGATTACCTCGGAATGGTGATTTGATGGTTCCAATAGGTTTTATAGTGATTTTGGACTTAGGCGTATGTCCGAATTTGGATTTAGAGGTTCCTAGGTTGATTTGGTCCTATATGGCAAAAGTTAGAAAGTTGAAGGTTTGGAAGGTTCATAGGTTTGACTAAGATGGCAAAAGGTTCATTGATTTTGATGATATCAGATTCAGATTGTGGTTTAGGAAATTGGAATAGGTTTGTTATGTCATTAGGACTTGCATTAAAAACTAAGGTCATTCTGAGTTGTTAAGGCATGTTCCACGTAAGTTTTGAATTTAAAAATGTGGATTAGTTCCTTAGACTTGAATTGAGGTGCGATTCGTGGGTTTGATGTTATTTTGTGTAATTTTAGGCCTCGAGTAGGTCTGTGTTATATTTTGGGATTGTTTGTTATGATTGGACTGGGCTCGGGTGTGATTCAGATTGATTTCAAATCATTTTGGATTGTGTTGGCATTGCTGAAGATTTTCTTAATTCTGATGTTTTGCATATGCGAATTTTTGGTCACAGATGCGGGATGGACAGATTATTTATTTCGAAGGGTTTGGTAAGTTTTTTGTTATTTGGAATTGTGGAGCTCAGTTGGGGAAGATTTTTGGAGGGCTCTTCATTACAATTGAAGGGGTAAGTAATCTCTACTTGATTTTGGTGTTAGATATTGATCACCCATTATTCCATCTAGTTTATGTGAATTAAAGGTGAAATTTGGGGGAGGGGGGGTGGTTGACAATGATTTTGGAGAGTGAAAGTTAGTGATTTGGGAGCCGAATTGACGTTGGATTTGGATGAAACAAATATATTTGGACTCGTGTCAGAATGGGTGTTCTGGATTTGTGAGTTTGGTTGGGTTCTGGGGTGCAACCTCAGGGTTGACTTTGCATATTTGAATCAAGATCATAGATTTGTTAGGAATTATTTCTATGGCTTTTATTGGTATTATTAATTTATGTTGGCAAGATTCGAGTCATCAGGAGGTTGACTCTCACGGGAAGAGATTCTTAAATTATTGATTTGGCTTGCTTGAGGCACTAGTTGCCTGAGTTTTTTTTTTAAGGCTACCTGTTATGGATGGCGCACATGCATGGGATTGAGCCCACGTGTGTGTACTTGGGTACGTATTCATGCTCGGAGTAGTGTTTAGGCTATAATATTCCTCGAATTGATTGCTAAGCTATGTTCTATTATGTTTCTTGTTTTTGAACCCCTTTGTGAGTTATTTGAATCATGATTGAGGTTACATATTGGTTAATCTCCTGATTGAACATGATAATTGCCACTTTCGTGATATAATTGCTTGATTTGAGTCATGGTAGCACGCGTCACACATGAATACACTTTAGGATGTCACTAGTATCTGTCCATGAGTATGAAATTTGATATCCCTTGATTATGTATATGTAAACATGCATATCTTATTTTTGTGTGATATGGATTGGACTGGTAGCATGTGAGTTGTCAGTGCTGTTGTGATTTTTTGCACGTGATTTGTTTGTGCGGTTGTGATTACTGGCACGTGAGTTTTATATGCAGTTGAGTTATGATAACACTTGAGTTATTCCATAAGATATTTTTAATATTGGTACGTGAGTTGTCCGTGCGTTTTTATTATTGGTGCGTGAGATTTCTGTGCGAGTAATATTATTGGCACGTGAGTTGTCCATGTGGTTGAGATATTACTGGAACGTGTGTTGTCTATGCAGCACATGAGTTATCCGTTAAGTGTATGGATAAGGATCCATCCCCGTAAAGTCACCCTCTCATGTTTCTCTCTTGATGGTGTATACGTGGTATGAGGAAAACTAGCCAGTGTTTGATTTGGTTATTGCATTCCTCCTTTACTTCAATTTTTGTTGGTTGTTGTCACGACCCAAACCTATGGGCCAATAAAAGCACCCAGTACCTTACTTAACCGAGTACCAACATTACATATCTTTCTTATTTACTTTCATTGGCAAATGGGCCAACCGGGCCGTCATGGGCTAATCAGAATAAACATAGGGGAATACTCAATATAGGATGACCAAACCTGATATAAAAACTTATACATGTGATATACGGGCCTATAAGGCCAACATGATCATTTGTAAACTCTAAACATAGGCCGGCAAGGCCATACAAGCATTCGTATACATAACATCTGTCTACAAACCTCTAAGAGTACACACTTAACATAAAGGTCGGAACAGGGCCCTGCCATACCAAACAATATGCGTCTAAATCGTACTGACAAAACAAGAAACTCTGGAGCAAATGGAGCGCACCAACACCTTCCGCTTAGCTTATAACCTACTTGGAGAACTCTCGACCTGTCAATCAAGACCTGCGAGCATGAAACGCAGCATCCCCATGCAAAAGGGACGTTAGTACGAATAATGTACCGAGTATGTAAGGCACATAAATAAGTACGTAAAAGACATGGAAGAATTATAGAGTAAATGACTCAACCTATAAGTCTGGATAACTCTGCAAATCATGAAATACTTATAGTGCCATGCATATACATATGAATGCCATGTCGTGCATAGGTACATGAGTTCATAACATCATCAAGCCTCTGAGGGCATCCCATCATATCATCTCGGCCACTATGGGCAAAATCATCAACGTATACCAGTTGATCTGGTGGTGGTGCGTATATAACGCTGTAACCTTTTCCCATATACCATATACATATATACGCGTATATAATGTCGTCTGGCCATGGGTCAGTGTACATGCATAAATGAATGCAATGCATGAGAAGTACGTCAATAAAATCTATCGCAACGTCATAAGACCATTATAACTCTGATTAATATCATGAAACAAACTTTATCAACTTACGTATTTTCTGAGACCCATGAACAAACAATAGAATAATAAAAAATATGGGAATTCAAGAACATAGACATCTCTAATACTTATATGAATAGAGTCATTTATGTAATTTATGCATTTTCTCATTTTTTTCGTGTTGTATAGATCATGCAAAAAAAAAAAGAAGGGATATCCTTAACATACCTGGAGTAGGGAAAATCCGTATGATATTCTTGGAAAAGGTTACACCGTACTCCTTTAGAATCGCAAAACCTCACATTGCTAAGGTCCTAAGAAATCTCGTTGGAATTTTTGTTTCAAGGAATCTTGTTGAACTCTCGTTGGATTTAGGTTCCTAACGTTGGAATCCTTGTAGATGTTATGAATTCACTTTGTTTTGTAATCTTTGCCATAGGAAATCATAATCAGATTACTCATTTGAATATCTAAAGTCTAGGTTGCTAACGTTGGAATCCTTGTATATGTTATGAATTCTCTTTGTTTTATAATCTTTACCATAGGAAATCATTATCAGATTACTCAGTTGAATATTTAAAGTCCAAATGAAGCTAAAATGCCAATCCTTTAAGTCTTTACACGTAGGAGATGTAGTGTTTTTTTACTAACACTTTAGCTTGCCACCTTTCAATCTAGATGTATGAGTCACTCAATTTGAAGGGGGGCTGCCACCCAATGCAATTTTAATCTTATCCAATATATTCCTAATAAATTAGGTAATATCACATTACTCAATAATTAGCTAATTACCCATATAATTAAGAATTATCTCAACTTACATAAAATATTACTCACTTTTATCATGCCACATCGCAGGCAGGAGGGGGAGCCCAGACCCCTACTGCTCAGGCTGCAGGCCAGACAGCAGCACTTCATCATACCCCGGATACACTGCCCGTGGGTGGAGCCCAACCAGTAGAAGCAGCACCTGAGCTCAGACCAGCTGCGGACGGCGATCCGCAGAAATTACTGGATATATGGACCTGATTGCACCCTCCTATCTTCGGGGGTGAGAAGGGAGAGGCTGCCCAGGACTTTATTGATAGGTGCAGGGACAGACTGCACAACATGAGGATACTGGAGTCCCTAGAGTGGACTTCACTACTTTCCAGCTTGAGGGCAGGGCCCGCAGATGGTGGCAGTCCTACATCCTGGGTAGGCTAGCAGGTTCCCCTACCATCACTTGGGAGCAGTTCACTCAGCTGTTCCTGGACAGGTATATTCCACCCTCCGAGAGGGAAAAGCTGCGATATCAGTTTGAGCAGCTGGAGAAGGGGTAGATGTCCGTTCTAGATTACGAGGCCAGGTTTTCTAAGTTGTCCCGTCATACCTTTATGATATTGCCTACTGATGCTGAGAGAGTGCGGAGATTTTTAGCAAGGTTGCATTTAGGTATTAGGGCCAACATGGCCCGAGAGGTGGAGATGGAGACTCCCTATCAGCTTGTGGTCGAGATATCTCGTCGGATTGAGGGTTATCGTTCGAGAGGCAGAGAGCAGGGTCAGCAGGATAAGAGGGCTACATTTTCAGGAGATTTCAGAGGTGCCCCAGCCAGGGGTAGAGGTCAGTTCGGTAGAGGCAAGTCTAGCAGACCTCCATATTCAGCCTCGGCGGTTCGTCCACCCAGAGGTGGAGGGCAGACTGGTAGAGGTCGTCCCAGAGGTGGAGGCCAGGCAGGGGGAGCTCTGCCAGTCCCTATTCATGCCAGCGGAGCTCCTATTGATTCTGGCGAGGCTCAGTCATCCGGTGCTCCAGCTAGATTCTATGTTATCCCAGCCAGATCAGATGTAGTGGCCTCAGACCTCGTGATCACAGGTATTATTACAGTATGTGGTAGAGATGCATCCGTGTTATTTGATCCAGGATCCACTTATTCCTATATTTCAGTTTTATTTGCTCATTTTCTGGATGTCCCTCGTGAGTCCTTGGGTTCTCCTATTTATGTGCCCACTCACGTGGGCGATTATGTGGTTGTAGAGCGGATTTGTTGGTCCTGTGTGATTTCATTTTGTGGATTTGAGACTCGAGCGGATCTCTTATTGCTCGACATGGTTGATTTAGAGATTATTTTGGGCATGGATTGGCTATCTCCTTATCATGTCGTGCTAGATTTCCATACCAAGACAGTTACTCTAGCCATGCCCGAGTCGCCTAGGCTGGAGTGGAGAGGTTCCTCAGTTAGTACAGCCAGCCGGGTTATTTCATTCTTGAAGGCTCGACATATGGTCGAGAAGGGTTGTCTGGCCTATTTTTCTTATGTGTGGGACACCACCGCCGAGTCTCCGACGATTAATTCAGTGCTAGTGGTTCGAGAGTTTGCTGATGTATTTCCTACGGATCTTCCGAACATGCCTCCGGATCGTGATATTGATTTCTGCATTGACTTAGCTTCAGGCACCCAGCCTATATCTATTCCTCAGTACCGTATGTCTCTGAAATAGTTGAAGGAGTTTAAGGATCAGCTTGAGGAGTTGTTAGCTAAGGGGTTCATCACGCCGAGTGTATCGCCATGGGGTGCTCCAATTCTATTTGTGAAGAAGAAGGATGGGTCTATGCGGATTTGTATTGATTACCGCCAGTTGAACAAGGTCACCATTAAGAACAAGTATCCTTTGCCGCACATCGATGATTTTTTTGACCAGTTGTAGGGTGCTCGTGTGTTTTCTAAGATTGATTTGAGGTCGGGGTATCATCAGTTGAGGATTCGGGCTTCAGATGTTCCGAAGACTGCTTTTCGTACGAGATATGGCCATTATGAGTTCCTGGTGATGTCCTTTGGTTTGACTAATGCTCCAGCGGCATTCATGGACTTAATTAATAGGGTGTTCATGCCGTATATTGATTCCTTTGTCATTGTCTTCATTGATGACATTTTGATTTACTCAAGTAGTCTGGGGGAGCACGAGCAACATTTGAGAGTTGTGCTCCAGACTTTGCGAGAATAGAAGCTATATTCTAAGTTCTCCAAGTGTGAGTTCTGGTTGGATTTCATGGAATTCTTGGGGCATGTGGTATCCGGAGAGGGTATCAAGATTCATCCTCAGAAGGTTGAGGCGGTTCAGAGTTGGTCGCGTCCTACTTCAACTACAGAGATCAGGAGCTTCTTGGGCCTAGCAGGCTATTATCGCCGATTTGTGGAGGGGTTCTCTTCTATTGCAGCTCCATTGACTAGATTCACTCAGAAGAATGCCCCGTTTTGATGGTCTGGCGAGTGTGAGGAGAGCTTTCAGAAGCTCAAGACAGCATTGACCTCAGCACCAGTTCTAGTATTGCCTTCCGATTCTGGGATGTATACATTATATTGCGACGCTTCACGTGTTGGCTTGGGGTGTATTGATGCAGGAAGAAAGAGTTATTGCTTATGCTTCGTGCCAGATGAAGGTTCATGAGAAGAATTACCCTATGCACGATTTGGAGTTGGCGGCGAGTGTTCATGCTCTTAAGATTTGGAGGCACTACTTGTATGGAGTGTCCTGTGAGGTTTATACAGACCACCGTAGCTTGCAGCACTTGTTCAAGAAGAACGATCTTAATTTGAAGCAGCGCAGATGGCTTGAGTTGTTGAAGGATTATGATATCACCATTCTTTATCACCCGGGCAAGGCAAACGTGGTAGCAGATGCTTTGAGCAGGAAGGCAGAGAGTATGGGTAGCTTGGCTTATATTGCAGCAGAGGAGAGACCTCTAGCCTTGGACATTCAGTCCTTGGCTAATCGCCTGGTGAGATTAGACCTTTCAGAGCCTTGACGAGTTGTTGCACATGTGGTTGCTCCATCTTCGTTATTGGGGGAGATTAAGGCTCGGCAGTATGATGATCCGTGTTTGGCTGAGTTACGAGAGACAGTGGTTCAGGGTAGGGCCAAGGAGATTATTATTGGCGAGGATGGTGTTCTGAGACTTCAGGGCCGCTTATGTGTTCCTAAGGTTGATGGTCTGAGGGAGAGGATTCTAGAGGAGGCACAAAGTTCTCGATATTCTGTTCGTCCTGGTGCTACAAATATGTATCGTGATTTGAAGCAGCATTACTGGTGGAGGCGAATGAAGAAGGACATTGTGGAGTATGTGGCTAGGTGTCTTAATTTCCAGCAGGTGAAGTATGATCACAAGAGGCCAGGAGGCCTACTTCAGCAGATGCCCATTCTTGAGTGGAAATGGGAGCGCATCACTATGGACTTCGTGGTTGGGTTGCCCCGGACTTTGCGGAAGGTTGACGCGGTTTGGTTCATTGTGGATTGACCAAATCGGCGCATTTCATTCTAATAGATACTACTTATACTTCGAAGAGGTTGGCCCAGATCTACATTCGGGAGATAGTCCGGTTGCATGGTGTGTCGGTGTCCATTATATCAGATTGAGGTCCTTAGTTCACCTCGCACTTCTGGAGAGCATTACATAGTGAGATGGGTACCCAGATAAACCTCAGCACAGCATTTCATCCTCAGACTGATGGTCAGTCGAAGCCTACAGTTCAGATATTGGAGGACATGCTCAGGGCATGTGTGATTGACTTCGGAGGTCAATGGGACCAGTTCTTGCCTTTGGCCAAGTTTGCTTACAATAATAGTTATCAGTCCAGCATTGAGATGGCTCCATTTGAGGATTTGTATGGTCGGCGATGTCGTTCTCCTATCGGGTCGTTTGAGCCTGGCGAGGCTAAGTTATATGGCACCGACCTGGTGAGGGATGCTTTTGAGAAAGTGAAGTTGATTCAGGAGAGGCTCCGCACAACACAGTCCAGATAGAAGAGTTACGCGGATCAGAGGGCGTGTGATGTATCATTTATGGATGGAGATAGGGTCCTATTGAAAGTCTCGCCTATGAAGGGTATTATGAGGTTTGGGAAGTAGGGCAAGCTGAGCCCGAGGTTTATAGGTCCCTTCAAGGTGTTGAGGCGAGTTGGGGAGGTTGCTTATGAGCTGGCCTTACCTCCCAATTTATCAGGAGTTCATCCAGTTTTTCATGTATCCATGCTCCGGAAGTACCACGTCGATTTCTCTCACGTGGTTGATTTCAGCACTATTCAGTTGGATGAGAGGTTGCGCTACGAGGAGGAGCCAGTTGCTATTATTGATAGACAGGACCGCAAGTTGAGGTCCAAGAGAGTTTCTATCGTAAAGGTCTAGTGGAAGGGTCAACCAGTCGAGGAGGCGACCTGGGAGTCCGGGAAGGACATGCGGAGCATATATCCACACTTATTCAGCACTCCATGTATGATTCTAGACCCGTTCGAGGACGAACGTTTGTTTAAGAGGTGGAGATGTAACGACCCGACCGGTCGTTTTGTGTTATCGGACCATGTTCCCCTAAATGAAACCTCCCATAGCGGCTTATTATGATTTATGACTTGCGGGGACTGGTGGCTCGGGATTCGGAGGTGTTTAGAATGCAATAGGAACATTTAGTTCCTTAAGGTTGGCCTTTAAGGCCAAGTTTGACTTCGGTCAACATTTTTAGTAAACGACCTCGGAATCGAGTTTCGATGATTCTGATACCTTCGTATGATGATTCTGTACCTAGTCGTATGTTCGGGATAGGTTTCTGATGACCCGAGAGCATTTCGGCGCCCAGTATTGAATTAAGAGTTCCTTAAGTTCCTATTATGGTTTTGGACGTGTTTTTGCGATATCGAAGTCCCAACAGAATTTTGAGATGGGGAATAGTTCCGTTATGTCATTTATGACTTGCCTGCAAAATTTGGTGTTATTCCGAGTAGTATAGGTCATTTCGGCACGTTGTTTGCGAAGTCTAGAAAACTTAAAGTTCCTAAGTTTGGTTCTAGGGGTTTTGAGGTGTGATTTTGAGTTTTAGCGTTGTT
>ML410612.1:0-17192 GCA_005239525.1 Nicotiana knightiana
TCTGTTGCTTCAATAAATCCTCAACTGACGGTTCCTTCTTCAAATTTCCCATGGCTTTCTCAACTGCCTTCTAAGGAGAAGCCTAGTCAGATAGTAGTGCCAAGTGAGGTGTTATCTTCTCATATAATAAACATACATAAGCTTACTTTGCTCAACTAATGATTTTCAACAGAATGTTAGGAGCTACTTTATATATTCATGTTTTATGCAGTTTCATCGGAAAGAGAACCAGCTTATGATGCATATGTTGTGCGTTCAAGGAAAAAAGATTCATCTCTTGTTAGATTTTTCTTTTCTTGGAAATCGTAGTGTCCGGATCAGCTTGTGCGCACTTCGACTAATTTCACGGGTTACCTGCCACCTCCCACCGTCAACAGATATCAAGTAACCTCTTTCCACCAATGCTTGGATAGATGAGAAGAAATAACCTAATATTTTTGCCTCAACTATTCCTTTGTGGCTTTGAGGCCGGCCTTTGAAGCCAAAGAAATAATTAATATATTTCAAAGAAAAAGGTAAAATGAATATAGTAAAGGTTCTTAGAACCAAGGCTAAACGCAATAAGTAGCCTACAACTAATGTTACCTTTTGCTTTTGTTTGTTTTTCTTTAAATGTCTCTTCCTGCACTTGTATTCCCAGATTTTGATTACATAGAAATTTGTAGGATATTTTAAGGTGTCTGATCGCGCCCAACTATGCCTTATAAAAAGAACAAGGCGGTCGTTACAAATATAATCCGGTTTACAAGTCCGAAGTCAAATCCCACAGAGAACTAAGGTTTCACTATAATTATTCATTATTGCTAAGAAACACAAGTCCAACAATTTCCTAATTGTAGAGATTATAATATTTCTTTCTAACTAATTAAGTAACAACTATTATAAAGCAGTAAAATTATCAACTAACAAGGATGAAATTTGAGACAGAATTAAGGAGGTCTAGAGTTATGATTTTCCTATTTATGGAATCCCTTCCTGCTATGTTTCATATAAATTTGCCTAATCTCCTCTATCAATCATGAGCATTCTTTCTAACATAAATCTCTCCCGAGTAATTACGATAATTTACTAGATGCACTCTCCCGAGCTACGCTAGCTTGCTTTTATTATAGCTCACTTTAGATTGCACCCAAGGTATCGTTATCCCTAATCCAACCTTTAAACCCTAGGTTATGGATCCCTCCTATACTTTGGGAGTGGTGTTGTTCAACAACTAACTAAATATGCACTATCTCCCGAGCAAATACACTAAATAGGCACAGCTAATTGAGGGCCCTTTAATCAACTACAACAAGAACTTAGTTGAACAAATAGAGATTAAACTTTGGCAAATCTATATTAACATAGCAAGAATTTCATCCTTCAATAGGTTCCATCAAAACCCTAGATAACAAATTAGCTATTCATAATAGTATGTAAAAATACAATACAAAAGTCATAACCAACAATGAAAAATAGGAAGAGGAAGGAAAAACTCGTAGAAGAATTCCCCGCCTTGCTCCTATTGTGTCTTTGCCTCCTTAGGTTGAATTTGTGCCAAAAGTATGTCCAGCCTGTCCAATCTGCTCAAAATACCATTTTTCCATGTATATATACCATTTAAGGTCGGGCCCAAACAATTATACCTTCTCCTACGTGAAAAAGGATGATTTTCCAGGCTTGGAGTAGCGGGGTCGCGCTAGTGGCCGCGCATATCGAAAAGTTTCTGCCCCATTTGCGCGTCAGGTCCACGGTCGTGGTTTCGACCGCATATTTCACCCTATTATGTTTGAAATTTGGGAAAACGTAAAACATGAAAGTTGTAGCCCTTTGAGTTAAATTTCCGACCATATATTACATAGACCAAATGGAGTTTGTAGCAAAGAGTTATATCTATTTTACTAGACAGTGCATAATATGCCTACTAGAGTCTTTGTTTGTTCTTAACTATCAATTTTGACCCTTGAACACGATCCCGACTTAATTACTTGGGCTTTTACTCAGACTTTAAAGTTCCAAATTACTTGAATTAATTCCATAACATCTATATAGCTCGGAATCACTCCTACAAGGCATAAAACACACAGTTAGTGCAAAACACTAGCAATTAAAGCTCAAACTCAATTAAAGTGCAGTAAACTAGAGTGTAATAAGCCAAAGTTGGTCGCTAAAATTTCTAGGTGATTAGCGACCAAAGTTGGTCGGTTTTTTGGTCAACATTGGTCAAAATTAAAAATCACTTTTATATTTACTATCTAAATAATATAAATGTAATTCGTTAATACTTTTGTAATACAAGGGATGAATACACTAAAATATACTCTAACATGCTATATATGTAGTTAAAGTAGTACAATGAAGCATGTTTTATATATATATATATATATATATATATAGAGAGAGAGAGAGAGAGAGAGATCAGACATTTTGTTTTTAATATTCAACGATGCATCTGAGTAGATTATAAGTCGATGAATCAATTTACACATATATATATTTGATGATAAATTTATATATACGAATTAGGATCTTCACAAGTCTATCAATCCCTAAAAAAACCCGACAAACGTTGGTCGCTACTTCTAAAACCAGACTCAAAAACGGGTTCCCCCCCCCCCCATTTCTCTTATTTTCTTCCCCAAAATTNCTCTATTTCCCTCACACAAATCCCATTCCCCACCCCGCTCCGCCACCGCCATCGCCTGCCTCGCCGTCGCCGACCATCGCGCCACCAATGGACTGTCGCCCCTCTCTCTCCTTCTCCACCTAAAAAAAATCTAGGTTTAAATTATAATCCATTTCTTTGTTATTTCTAGTTTTTGTTTCAACTATTTCAACATTGTAGTTTATTGTTTCAATTCTTTGAACATTGTATTTTATTGAGGACTAGGGTTTAGGTCTTGTTTTAATTAGTTTTGTTAATTAATTTTATTAACTTATTAGTTTAGTTAGTGACGAATTTAGTTTAGTTAGATTTGATTTATACTTTGTATTGTCGTGATAGTTTAGTTGGAATCTAGGGTTTAGGATATGAATTGAACTTTTAATTTATGAATTAGACCTTTAGTTTATGAATTGGACCTTTTGGATATGAATTGAATTTTTAGTGTATGAATTGAACTTTTTGGATATGAATTGAACTTTTAGTTTATGAATTGAACTTTTAGTTTATAAATTGAAATTTTAGGATATGAGTTGAACTTTTAGGATATGAATTAGACTTTTAGTTTATGAATTGAAATTTTAGTTTATGAATTGAAATTTTAGGATATGATTGAACTTTTAGGATATGAATTGGACTTTCAGTATGAATTGGAATTTTAGTCTATGAATTGGACTTGTAGTTTATAAATTGAAATTTGTGGATATGAATTGAACTTTTAATTTATGAATTGAACCTTTTGGATATGAATTGAATTTTTAGTTTATGAATTGAAGTTTTAGGATATGAATTGAACTTTTAATTTATGAATTGAACCTTTTGGATATGAATTGAATTTTTAGTTTATGAATTGAAGTTTTAGGATATGAATTGAACTTTTAATTTATGAATTAGAATTTTAGTCTATGAATTGGACTTGTAGTTTATAAATTGAAATTTTAGGATATGAATTGAACTTTTAATTTATGAATTGAACCTTTTGAGTATGAATTGAGTTTTTTAGATATGAATTGAACTTTTAGTTTATGAATTGAACTTTTAGTTTATAAATTGAAATTTTAGGATATGAATTGAACTTTTAGTTTATAAATTGAAATTTTAGGATATGAATTGAAACTTTAGTTTATGAATTGGACCTTTTGGATGTGAATTGAATTTTTAGTGTATGAATTGAACTTTTAGTTTATAAATTGAAATTTTAGGATATGAATTGGCCATGATGTTGTATATACGAGATTTGATACGTGGTTCAAACAATTTGTAAGTTTATCCTTATAATATTCTAACACTATGTAGGTAAATAATGTTTGTAAGTTATGCTAACTTATGAATTTTTTTAACAATATGTAGGTAAATTATCAAAATAATGGTGTAAATCAATTTTTGAAAGATATATCTTGGAGACCTAGGTTTCAGGTCACAACAATGTCTAAGTATGTTGTGAATGGTTATAAGTTCCATACAAAGGATTGCTCTAAAAACAAAAATAGCAACAACAGCGGGGTGTGGGTTCAAGGTGGTGATGGCAACCAAGTTGGAGATATTGATTATTATGGGGTGCTCAAAGAAATAATAGAACTAGAATATACAGGTTGGCCATATAAGAAATTGATACTCTTTAGATGCAAGTGGTTTGAACCAAATCCAACAATAGGTACAAGAGTACACAACCAATACAACATAATTGAGGTTAATCATACGAGGGAGTATGATCGCTATGATCCTTTCATAATTGCACATAATGTTAGGCAAGTGTATTATGCTCCTTATCCATTGCGGCGGAATAAGTCCGATTGGTGGGTTGTAATAAAAACTAAGCATGTAGGTAGGGTGGAAGTCGAGAATGTGTTAGATGTTGCATATCAAAATGATATCTCTAGTGTTCACCAAATAGTGGACGAACTTTTAGAAAATGATTTGGAACATCCGGAACACATATTGGAAAATTTTGATATAAATGAAGTAACAATTAAAGAAAATGAGGACGAATAACCAACTGATGAAGCTCAAACTAGTGAGGAAGAAGAATTCTCGGACGAGGAACAATATGTCGATGAGCTTTAAAAAGTTGATTTTTTTTAATAACTCTCGTTTTATAGCTAGTTTATTATATGTTTCAATCTAAATATGTATTATATTATGCAGATGACAGGCAAGGGTCAAGGTAACAATGACCTTACTGGTTCTCGGGGTCGAGAAAAGGCTAGGAAGGGAAAGATGAGGGTAGAAGATAATACTCCATATTTTCCACCCACTTCAGAGATGCCTATGCCTATGCCTATGTCTTATCCTCCACCCCATGGCTATTTTGAGCTGCCACAGCATCACGAACCCTACACTCTCATCCAGACACCAGGTCTTTCATCACAGAGCCATAGAACTATACGTCCGGCATACAGTCCAGCTGCCTCACGACCACGTGGATAGCAGCCATCTGCATCGCATGGATCGCATCCATCCATGTCACATCCATCTGGGTCACAGCCATCAGTATCACAGTCACTTGGGGTCCATCCAGCTATGTCGCGGTCACAGGGATCGCAGCCATCTTCATCAGCGACTCCATCTATTTCAGGCCTTCGCCTACGAGATAGTCGCTCTGACCCCCCTACACCTTCCACACATGCCTCTGATATACATGCTTCGGACGGTGATGATGATGATGACGAGGAGGTGCATTATGATCAATATGGCAGGATCATCATAGTCCCTGAGGGAGATGAGTAAGAGTTATTTGTTATTTTTACGTTTATTATTTTGTAAAGTTTGTACTAAGATATTAATGTGTTTTTTTTGTTAAATTGGAGGTTCATCCCGAGTAACAAAACTACGAGGATAATCACCAAAGCCATCAGAAAGCTTTATGATGGCCCTTATGCGACTTGGACTGATTTCTCATTCTCGTTGAAGGAGCAAATTTTCAATCAATTTAAGGTATAAATGTTCTTTTAAGCAGTTTATTATTTATATTTATGATATTTCCATATAATATTTAACTTTTGAAATACAGAGTAAGTGTGTATGGGAACACTGCTATAGCGCAGAAGTGGCTGCAAATTTTCATCACAAAGCTTGCAAGCGGTTGTCGCATACTTTCTCCTAAGCTAGAAAGTAGAACCAGAAGCCTGACTGGTTACTTCAAAATTTATAGGATGATTTGCAAAGGCAATGGATTACCGCAAAGTTCTTAGAGAAGAGCGAAAAAGGAAAGAAAGCTCGCGCATCTGAGAAGGGATGCTCCTTGCACACTGGAGGTGCGATCATCCTAGGAACAATAAAAAGAAGATTGGTACGTAATTGCTTATTTTATTTTAATTTTCAAAGTATATTTATTTTGTTTATTAACTATAAATTAATTTGTTTTCAGGAAAAGAAGTTGGGGAATCCAATGAACCAAGATGAGCTATTCAAGGAGAATCATATTGTAAAGAAGAAGAAAGAGACAAATCAAGAAAGGTAGGTCGAGGGTCGAGGGTCGAGCCTCGACTGCATATGTAAGTTTTCACTTTTCATTAAGTATTTTGATTTACTTTTATATAAATTTTGAAATACTAATTCAATGTAATCTTTCGTATAGGGTCGCTTCCAAACTATAGTGGAGGAATTCATGCGCACTCAGCCACCTAATGAGTCGGGCGAGCCAACCCAACCTTCGGACGAGGATGCTGAAAAAATATGGATGGAGGCTGCTGGCGGTCCAAAATGGGGGAAGGTATACGGCCTTCCTACTAAGAAATTACATCGCTATAAGTGTGGAATGCAAGAATGCAAGGAATAGGGACTTCCTCGCAAGGCGAGCAACTTGATGGGGAGAGCCTCTCCGCTATGCGGGAGACTATGACAAAGCTCACATCCAAGCTAGAAGCGGCCAAGGAAAGAGAAAAGGTTAGAGATGCTCAGTACCTTGGCATGCAAGCTCAGATTGGAACTCTCCTATCTAGTGGAGCTTTTCCGATTCCCCGGTCACGTGAGTCATCGCTAGAGGCTCGACTTGAACGTGAGCGTTCCTTCCGTCTCCCCGTGATCGTTCCTCCCGTCCTCCCCGTGATCGTTCTTCCCGTTCTCGACAAGACCCTTCTCTATACCGTTTTGTAAATGAAATTTAATCAGACGGTGATGATGATGTTGTACAAAACGCTCCTTGACTTTTATATACTTTGAACTAGACAAATAGAATCGGTTTTGAACTAGTTGTAATAAGCTTTAACTTGGTTTTGTTAGTTTAATTTGTTAGTTCTATTGTACTTTAATTTGTTAGTTTTAATGTATTTTTTGAATTGTGTTGTTGCATTGTTGTTGTTGTTGTGTTGTTGTTGCTGTTGTTGTTTTGGGAATTTTTGTATAAAACAGTATTGTATTGTTATTTAGGGATTTTGGTATGCTGGCAGGTGGTGTAACTACCAAAACAGGCATTTTATGCCAAAATTATAACCCAAAAAATAGACCAAAGTTTGTCGCTTCCCTATTAAAAAAAATATTCTGGAAATTAGCGACCAAGGTTGGTCGCTTATGTCTAAAAAAAATTAAAAAATTAAAGATTAATGACCAAGGTTGGTCGCTTAAGAACCCAGATTTTAATATTTGCGACTAACTTTGGTCGGTATTGTTAAATATATATTTTTTAAAATAATATATATTTTAATTTACCGACCAACTTTGGTCGGTAATTTTTAAATTATAATAATTAATAAAATATCATAATTTAAATAATAATATTTTAATAATATAAAATTACCGACCAACTTTGGTCGGTAATTTTATATTATTAAAATATTATACCGACCAAAGTTGGTCGGTATTTTGTTTACGCTGCACAGTTGGTCCTTTTACCTTAGCGACCAAAGTTGGTAGCTAATTAGTGACCAACTTTGGTCGCTAAGGTAAAAGGACCACCAATATAGCGACCAAGCGTGTTTGGTTGCTAAATTGACATAAGCGACCAACGTTGGTCGCTATTAGTGGTCGCTTTTTACCAGATTTCTATTAGTGTCAGTTATAAGTCCTTTTTGGAGAAGTGAGTGATGGAAAGAAAGCATTGAAGTCGGAGGCAGGATGGCAACTGTTTATGTCAACACATCTCATCTAATCAAATAACTAGTCACTTACAAGACTTAATCACATCATTCAAAAAGGGTGGTGATCACTCCAACTATGCCTTATAAAAAGGACAAAGCGGTCGCTGCAAATATATTCCGGTTATTAAGTCCGGAGTCGAATCCCACAGGAAATTAACCTATCAATCACAACTATCAGACTCACACAATTTCACGCAATCAACTTTCCGAGATATTTAAATACATATAGAATGTTTTCTAACTAACTATTACTTAAAGAGACTGCAGTAAATAAGAACTAACTAAGAACGAGCTGTAGACAAGAATTGGAATGATCTAAGGTTATGATTTCCCTTATTGTTGGAATCCTTTCCGCTATGTTTGTTATAAATTTGCCTAAGTCTTCTCTATCGATCATGAGCACTCTGATTGTCGTAAATCTCTCCCGAGTAATTACAACATTATACTAGACATATTCTCCCAAATTACGCTAGCTAGCTTTAATTACAGCTCACTTAGATCGCACCCAAGGTTTCGTTATCCCTAATCCCACCTTTAAACCCTTCATATTGATCTCTCATATACGTTAGGAGTGATGTTGTTCAACAACTACCTAAATATACACTTTCTCCCGAGTAATACACACTAAATAGGAACAATTATCGATGTCCCTTCAATTAACAACAACAAGCATGTAGTTGAACAAATAGAGATAAAACATTGGCAAATCAATATTCATCCTTTAATAGGTTCCACCAAAACCTTAGATTAAATGTTTAGCTACTCATACTAATGCAAAACATAGCAATACTATGATTCATGATTCACAGTGATAAGTAGAAAGAAGAAGAAAGAAACTCTAAAGAATTGCTTGTTCTTCTCTCCCTTGTTCTTGTCTCCAATTATGTCTAAAACAAGTCTAAACTGACTTATGGGTGAGTTTTGGGTTATTATAGGGTTAGGTTAATTGCCCAGGAATTTACACTTTAGCCCCTGAAGTTCCTCGCTGCTAAACTCCCGACTGCGGTCGCGGTCTCAACCGCGGACTCGACCGTGGTCATTCACTGCCTTTCTGTTTTTGTAAGCGTTTCAACGCGCCCAGGTCCGCGGTCGCGGACCTGGCTTTCACCGTTGTCTTTTCTTGCTCTTTTTCATCCGAGCTATCTTTGATTGGCCTTGTATATACATAATTGACTCCAAAACTTTCTTCTACGGAAATTTTGATTTTGTAGTCTACTACAAGTGTTATTTAATTTGTGATCATTTTCTAGAAAGTAATAAACAATAAACGAAATCTATAAATAAAAAACAATTTTTTTACATAAGCTCGTTTTCTTCTAATTGTAAATGCTTAGGAGATCATTCCTAATTACTTTTGGATACTCAAAATAGTCAATCGATTAAATTTATATGTCTATCTATCTTAGGTGTGGTAAATAATTTTTTAGAAAATAAAAGTACAGGTACACGTAAATGAAGGATAAAACGGATGTCAAGATTGGCTTTGAGAACAAAATATCACACGTGTTTAGGTCTCTACTAAACATTATTTGTAAAGTATGCAAATACTGTTTGAATGTTCTTTAACAATTTTAACACCCGAAGAAAATAAAATTTAAAGTCAAAAGAAAATTATGAGTAATGAGAATATTAAAATTTATAATAAGGGGACTCTTTAAGCTTCGTCAATATGCCTAGACACCTTGGCAGACTTTTCACTTGCTTTCCTAATAGCTAGATTCTTTCATTGTTGATTATATGTTCGCTAGCTTTTTTCGATCTCTTATGAAAAATAATTTCATTAGTTCATTTCAATAAATGAGCTTTATTGATTGAGCTTTCTTAGTAGGCGTTTGGACATAAGAATTGTAAAATTTTAAAAAATGGTGAAATTTTTTTTGAAGTTTAAATGGTATTTGAAATTTAGAATTGTGTTTGGACATAAATTTCAGTTTGAGTTGTTTTGAAGTTTTGTAAGTGATTTGAGTGAAAATTTTGAAAGTTTTTTTTTTGGAGTTCTTTAAATTTTTGAAAATTTCCAAAATGCATCTTTAAGTAAAAATTAGAAATTTTATAAATAAATACTGATTTTGAAAAAAAGTAAAATTTTTGTTTGGAAAAAAGGAATCTTTTTTTATGTCCAAATGGGCTTTTAGTATTAGTTACAAAGTCTTGAATCTTGATATGCCAAATGTTCAACGATCGTAAAACGTTATATATCTCAAGGTAGTTAATATATTTTTTTGGAACAATTAAGGGATGTGAATAGGAGGATTTAAGACACAACTTTTCCAAAAAATAGATTTTTTTTTTCTATATTACAATCGAGACCATAATTTTCATCAAAATAAGATTTTGCTTAAATCCAAAGATGGATGAATTAAAATTGAAAGTTATTTCCATAATATTCATCATTTGTAAAGTCTATTAGTTAAAGAATCGTGAACGGTGAGTTCACTAAAAATTAGAAACTACAAAAGATCAATTGATAAATTGAACTAAACTTAAGCAGGCTGATAGACACACGATACAAATAATTTATAAAATTTGAAATTAAATAAAATATGATGCTTTAGTAATTAGATTGAAAATAGTTGCCTTGTTATATGAGTGAGATATGACTTAATATTTTTTTTTTGTGTGTTAAATTCACGCAATCATACAAAATTTATCATATATATATTCTTAAATATATCATAGCATGACAATTTTTTTAAATCACAAGGTCCGTAAAACTATGATGACATTTTTGATTTTTTAATGTTGAATTCTTTCTTTTAACAACAATAATCCAGTAAAATTCTACCAGTGGAGTTTGGGGAAGGTATATTGTACGAAGACCTTCCCCTACCCCAAAGAGGGTAGAGAGATTGTTTCCGAGAGACCCTCGGTTCAAAGACAATAGATATGTGACAACAATCCGAAAAATAATATCAATAACGTGAGAGACGGCAAATAAATGGAAAAATAGTAACACAAATATTATGCAAAAGTATGAAACACAATATAAATCACTAGCAGTACTAGACAAAACACTATCATACTCGTCGGTACAAAGAGGAAAATCGGGACAAAGAGGAAAACCGCTCGACTACCCTTTAACCTACAACCCTAATGCTCGACCTCCACACCTTCCTATCAAAAGTCATGTCCTCGAAAATCTGGAGTCGCGCCATGTCCTGTCTGATCACCTCGCCCCAATACTTCTTAGGCCGCCCTCTACCTCTACTCGTACCTGCCAAAGCCAACCGCTCACACCTCCTAACCGGGGCATCTAGGCTTCTCCCCTGTATGTGTCTGAACCATCTAAGCGCGCTTCCCGTATCTTGTCATCCACCGGAGCCACGCTCACCCTCTCCCGAATATCTTCATTCCTAATCTTATCCAGCCTAGTGTGCCCGCACATCCATCCCAACATCCACATTTCTGCTACTTTCATCTTCTGGATATGTGAATTCTTGACTGACCAACACTCAACCCCATACAACATGGCCGGTCTAACTACCACTCTATAGAACTTACCTTTGAGTTTCGGTGGCACATTCTTGTCACACAGGACTCCAGACGCTAACCTCCATTTCATCGACCCCACCCCAATATGGTGCATAACATCCCGTCGATCTCCCTATCTTCCTGAATAATTGACCCTAAGTACTTAAAATTTTCTCTCTTGAGGATAACATGTGAGTCAAGCCTGACAAAATTGCATAAAATTTAGAATCTTCATGTAAGCACATCATCAAGACACATTTAAATAAAGCACTTCGTAAAAAAAATGACAAAAGAAGAACCCAAAAAACCATAAAAATTGAAACTAATAACTTGTTCTTCTAGTCTTCAATTTTTTTTAAAAAAAACTTGTTCTTTTACGTGTAGGTTGATCTGATTTATATATAGTTGTTTTAATTTTTTACAGGTAGAAATCTATTGCAGTAATCTTTTTTTTGTTAAAATAATGCAGTAAAAGGTGAAGTTGTCAAAAAACAAAAAGTAAAAAACATTTAACTAAAAAGAAGAGAAATAAAAAAGAAGAAGGAAAGTTCTGGATGCACAAATAGAGAAAAAATGGAGTGTAAGAGAAACAGATGAAATCGCCGCGCTGAAGCATTTCCAGTCCGCCATTGGCGCGTGCTTCCTCTTAAATCAACTCAATTTACCAGCTTATTTGGGCGCCAACCCCTTTCACCATGTTTCGAAGGTAAACCTAAAGCAAATCTGAACTTGTACCGTATCAATATCTACTCTAATATTCTTAGGTTTTGTTCATTAATTAGGTTATTAAGAACATGAATTATGCTAATTCTTCCGGATTGTGGATAGTTAGTTTGTGATTGTCCATATTATTATTGATTTTACTAATTAAAAACACTAGTAGTATTAATTTTACAAAACTATTTGAATTAAACGAATTAGGACATTGAGATAATTTTTGTTGCTTGAAACGAGAACAAAGTCGTTGAGCTAGTTTCTTCTACTTCTCTTTTTTAGGTCCATCCTGCGACTTTCGGCTGGTCAATCAGTAAAAAGAATTCCAATAGAGGTTACAACACAGGTACTTCTAGATTACCTCTTATTTTCATGTAAAATTAGATAAAGATGTTCTCTATTATTTATTTATTTACTATTTGTTTATCTTTTGTCTATGTCCGGCACTTTTGGTGTATCACATTATGCGGCAGCTTTGTATGGTGTCTTCATTTTCATGATTACCATTATGGAAATAAATGTTGGGTGGTGTTAATGAAGTAAATTTGTTATCTTCTGTCACCCATTATAGTAATTTTGCCTAGTTTATGAGGATATTGGATTTGCATAATGAAATACTCCTAATTAAATCAGTGGTGGCTATACATATAGATGCTGAGTATTTGGCTTTCAGATAAAGGCACAGGGATAAAGGTTATGTTCATTAAAGTTTAAAAGAAGGTGGATCATAGGTGATGGTTGTTAATCTAGTTGGTAGCACAGATGAAGGGTGAGAGAAGATGTTCCATAAAGGGTGCGGTCCTTAAAAGTTTCCTGTTTAAGTGAATATTTGAAAGTGTTGGTGTTTCTCTTATCTTTTCTTTTGCTTTCCTCCTTAGCACAAGCAATGAGGGATTAGGGAGGGAAATGTGAAGGGAAATGCAGTCTTGGGTGGGTATCGCATTTTCGTCTACTGTAACATAAGTAAAATTGGAAAAGAACATAACCAAAAATTTGTTGGATGTTAGCATTCTGTACTAGTTTGTGTTATTTTCTTCTTTGCAAAATTGAATACCCAGGCAATTGTTGGCATAGAGAAGTTTTTCTGAAGAGTTCACTAGAGAAGGTAAACATATTTCTTTGGTTAACGAAATAAAACAACTTTCTGAAAGACAAACAAAAAGCTAAAAAAAAAACAACTAAAAGACTGTCAACCAAAAAACTTACTTCTACTATAATCCAAATATTTTTGAATGTCATCTCTACGTCTATTTTTATGAGCTTTTACCTTTTTCTATTTTGACCTATTTTTTCATCTTTGACATTAATTTATCTTTTTTATAATTTGTTTTATCTTTTGATAAGATAAATAATTTATTGATTTGAAAAACTCTCGTGTACAAGTAGTTGACTAAAAAAAATGAGAGCACACACCAAAATATAGTTTTGTACGATGACTCACAATCTTATGTACAAACAGGAACCTCATAGGTGCACCAAAAGCTAACTAAGAATTATAGGCATCTCCCTAAATATAGGAAGAAAAAATATAGGAAGTTTTTTTCTATTCGCTCAAAAGTTATGCTATTTCTTCCCTTTCATGGGACCCACATTGATAGCTAGATGGACATCATTATATGCCCTAACATCTTCTCTTCCTTCTTATAAAGGATCAGTCATGTAGCGCATGCTTAGTTGACATAACGTCATCAACTGTACCCTGAACCAATTCAGAGCTACCTTCCTCACCAAAAGTCTGTGATAGCATGGCTTTATTGTAAACATTTCATAGCTCCTTGCACCCATCCACTAGTCACGTCCATGGAATGTGGCGTTCTATTTGTAGAGCTTATTGATCAGCATTTTGAAATTCATCACCTTGTTGACCACTTAAAGGTCTGTCACCTCAAGTCCTTCCCTATTCTTGTAGTCGTTGTACTCTTCAATTGACTAAGTGATACTTTCCAGTTTCATCTGCCGAATGAGCCTTTCCACCTTTTCCAACATACTAAATTAATACTTTTCCATCATGCTCTTGCTTAATACTTTTTTCTCCCTTTTGACAAGTACCTCCTTTGCCACGTTGCTTGTCTCTTCTCAAATCTTTGAATTATCAGGTTCCACACAGATTGGTCCTTGTTTGAAGCACCACAAGGCAGTTTGAAGTAAATGGTCAGGAGAGGTCCAGTGCTTCAATCAAACACTTGTACTAGGTTTTCAATGTTGTCCATATCGCTCATTAGTATTATCTCACACTTTCTGAGGCAGGTCTTGAGTCCTGACACTCTATGGAACCATACAATGATCTATCTCAAGGATGTCAACTAGGTAATATCTGCATCGCAGAACAACAATGTGTCATCCATGAATATAGGTGTGACTGATTGTCACTCTACTCTGTTTCCTGATTGAAACAGTGAACCCCTCAAATAACCTGCTGCGCTGCTGTGTGCATCATTTTGCTCAAAGGTTTTATTATTAAGGTGAACAACATAAGAGATAACGCGTCTTCCTACTACACATCCCTTGTGCTTCCAAAGATCCAACATGAGCTTCCATTTACTAAGAGAAATTTTTTGTTTGTTCAGATACAAGACTTGATCTACTTACTCCATCGATCCATGAACACATTTCCTCATTGCAACAGAATCCAGGAACTGCTAATTCCCTCCGTACTCCTTGATTATCTGTTGCGTTTGTCACCAAAGTCACGTCTCAAATCTCTCTCCCTCTCACAAACACATGATCTCTGAACTCTTCATAATTCTCTTAGCCACCGCAAACAAGATCATAGCTTCTGAGTTCCGACTAGCCGACCCATCTAACGAAGCGTCGAACTAGGCAATTTCTCAATCTTTTTGTTTGTGTTTTTGAGATACACGTAAATGGGTTGTTTTCCTTCCAATCTTTTGCAGTTTCTTTCCAAATCTAGCATTAGTCATGTCAAAGAGTCTTTGTATGTATGTAGTTTGAGCTTTTGAGCCTATAGAGAGATAAACAAGCCATCCTCTTTTGTCATTATGGTACTTTTTGAATCTACTCACTCTAGAGTTGTCGGACATAAAGTGTTGTTTAGATGGATGAGATCTGGATGAGGACTCAACCACATAGTAGGTACCTAGCCAGACAGTTGCTGAAATTCGGCACATGCACTGGTGTGTAAAGCCCTCTCCCGAAAACCTGCTTCTCTGAGTTCAGATTTTTTTTTATCCCGTGGTGCTTCTTTTAAATGTAAAATTTCTATCATATTTTATCGTTTTTCATAGTGTTATATGATACAAACTTACTTTTTCTTCTTGCACATGTTACTCTAGCAATATTGTTAGAACATTTACGTATTGTATTTGGAGTTAACAATGTAGAAGTTGATTAATAGATTTTGCAAAGTACAGATTTGCCAATTATAGTTTTATGTTGAAAAACATCCAATCCAAATACCAATTTTTCTAATACTAACAGAGACCTAAACACAAATTGTATCTTGTAAAATAAAACCTGTTCAAATGCCTCCCAGATGTGGGTCTTTCTGTGTTTCTTATCAAAATTCTCGAGCTTCAAAAAAAAGTCCGGGCTAAATTTGAAGAAGTCTGCTCTTTGTTGTGTATTTTGCGTTGCTTATTGTGCTTCTTACGACAAGAAGAAGAAAGAACCACTTTTATTAGCTGTGACATGGGCAAACTTGAATATCTTGGGGGTCTCATGGTGACGGGGTAAAATGTGGAATTTTGGATGCTGTAAGTGGTTTTTGTGCTTTTTTGCTTTTTGTTTTTTGTTTCATTCTCTTACATTAGCATTTTCATAAAGGAAGAGTAAATGTGATTTTGAAGAGAGTAAAACGTTGTCTAACCATGAGGTTATGAGTTTTAGTCTCTAAGGGAGCAAAATGGGGGAGAGCCACTGTTAATTGATAAGGAGATTGCCATTGCTGCAAGTTCTGACAAAGTGGGTGATGTGTTGTCTTGGATCGCCCTGTGAGTAAGGGGGTTGTAGGGTAAGGTAGGTTTAGGTTTGCCATATCAAATAAATGAAAAGAAAATGAAGAAAGAATAAATATTGGACAAACTCTTTTGATTATTGCTACCAAAATGTGTTGGTGCATTGTTGTTAATTGTGATGCATCAATGGAAGTAGAACAAATCTAATGCCATTGCAGAAAAACACAATGATCTGGCATAAGTGGACCTTCATGGCAATGCTCAGAATTTTGATTTTAATCTTCGATTCCCTTGCTTTTTCCCTTTTCCCTTTATCACAAGAAAAAGAAAAGGAAAAAAAAAAGGATTCATTGCATTTTCTTTGAGTTTTGGTGTTATGTCTTACAATAAGTAGATCACATTGAATTTCTGTATACTCATTTGTTTCTCTGTATATTGGTTCAGGTGCCTTCCTATCTTTTTTCCAGAAGAGAGTTCTCAGTCTCACCCAAACAAAATGGGCCACCACGGGGGCCAGGTTCAACTGGCAAGCCCCCAGAGACAGAGAGTCTCTTGCCAAGATTTATTATTGGATCTGTTGCTTTAGGTGCTGGATTTATTGCAGCTTATCAAACTGGATATTTGGATAAATACCTCGTTAAAGAGCCACACTCAACCCCCGAATTAGCCAGGACAGGAACTCCCATTCAAGATGGGAAGGAGCTAAAGGGTAGTCGTGAAGTTTCACAAGATAGTGAAACTTTAGGAAGACCAGATCCTGAGTCTAAATTTGTAGACTCTGATATTGTGGAGCAAACTGACGAGAACATTGGAACTCTACAAGATCCCTCTGGACCAGAAGAGTCAAGTAAAATGGAAGCAGAAAGTCAATTTCAGTTAAACTATTCACCAGAAACTACTGGTGGAGAAGCCAACTATACTGAAGTAAAAGAATTATCACCCAGCTCCCATCAGGAAAGTGTGACACCTGATGAAACAAGCCTTAATTATACTCAATCACCTGAAGACACGTTGGACACGAAGATCCCAGAGGTAACTACTGATGCCGTGCAGCCTGAGGCAATTGAAATCACTCCAACTCTTACGCTGGCTGATACATTTCAGAAGGAAAATGAGGCTAGTGCCATGCCCCCAGAGCATGTAACCAGTCAAGCTAAGATGGAGGTATAAAGCAACTTGTGCTAACACTTTTAACTTGTGAATTACAAGTTTTTGTCATGGTTCTCTAAAAAGCTACTTTTTGAAGGATGCTCCTCATCATGATGAAAAACCTAATTCCCTCCTTGATCAATACTGTTTAAGAGATAGGGGTGAAGCTACCACTACAGCGCCCTCTGACGAGCATAAGGTATATTCTCCTTCCTCATGCCCCCCCCC
>ML410612.1:17263-52520 GCA_005239525.1 Nicotiana knightiana
CACAACCAAAGAAAAAAGCAAGAAGGAATAGACAAGGATAAGAGAGAGAAAATCTCCTATTTGGTTTTCCTTAACCTCTGTGTTATGACTTTGAAGGTTATTGAAGGTCTGGGTGATGCCTATATATCAAAGGATGGAAAATTGGTGCTTGATTTCTTACAAGCGCTTCATGAAGCTGAGAGAAGACAAGCAGAGATAGATGCTCGTTTATTTGCTGAAGAAAAGAAATATATGAAGGTGTAAGACCTTTGGGAATTCAGCACAAATTGGAAAATAGGATGTAACGTTATTGTGATGCTTTACTCTTAAGACTTGTGTTATTTCTTCCGCATGACTTGCTTTCTAACAGTATTGCTGCTTATCATTGTTGTTGTTGTTATTATTATTAATATTAAAACTTTTTCTGCTCACCTGATTTAGGAAAAATATGAAAAGGAACTTAAAGATGCCAGGGCCAGGGAACTAATGTATGCTGAACGAGAGGCTTTACTGGATAAGGTTGTAGCACATTTGTTTCTGGTTTCATATTTTACCCTCATATACGCTGCTGCAGTTCGTCATATCTTTTGTTCTGTTTTCAACTATTCATGGCCACATTTCACTTTTTTTTAGGATCACGTGCATGAATGGTCATCTTGGTTGATGATTTATCATTGCCTTTTCATGATCTTAATCTTTTTGTTGAACTGATTAATGATGGACCACTTCATTAGGAACTGAAAAAAGAAAGAGCAAAAGCCATCGCAGCTTTGAAATCACTTCAAGAAAAATTAGAAGAAGAATATAAGATGGAGCTCGAGGAAAAGGTGCTATTTGATGTTGAAAGTGTTTGCCAACTCTCTTAAGAATATATTTTCTGTCCAGCAGACTTATGGAGATTTGTAATTGCAGGAAGCAGAAGCAGAACTAAAGCTGAAAAAAGCTCAGGAGTTAGGTAAAGCAGAATTGGATGCAGCTATTGCAAGTGAGAAAGCATCTCAAATTGAAAAAATGGCTGAAGCCAATCTCCATGTATAGTTTCTTGCTGATATTAATTTTCCACACATAGAAGTTACTCTTTTCATTTGATTTTACACCAATCTTTGTTATGCACATTCCAATTCAACTGAGTGTTAAAAACTTTCACTGCCTTGAAACATCTATACGAGGAGATTTTGGACCACAGTTAATGAAACCAGATAACTTGCTATCCTAAATTCTGTTTAGACCAACACCTGCATCTAGTTTTGTGCTAAACGGAAAAAACTTGCTCCATCGTGACTGCTTCAGTAAAGTATTGTCGGCGGACAAAGCTCTCGTTTTGATTCATTTTTGTTTGTCAGATACAAGTACAATGTTTGTCTGATGTGCACTGGGGAATAACTGATGTAATTGACTGCAGTTATTTCTTCATTTTTTTTTTCACGAGTCTGTATTGCTCTATGTATGGGTTCATTCTTGCTTTGGCTATGGGATTAGATTTCACATGACTGTAATTTAAATAATGTTCAAGGCAGGAGATGCCTTGTATGTTTGGTGCGAGAACAAATTACATTCTTTGTCATGTTATTTAGCATTCGACGTTTATGGGCTGGTTAACGTAATGTTTCTTCCTTCTCCCCAGTAGGAATCCTACTACTTGCAATAAAGGTAAATTGTATAATTGTCCTTATGCTGAATGTCTGCTGAAAGGTCTATATAATAATCCTTTACAACAGCAATAACAATTACGCCTCAATCTATATGAATCATCTTTGTATTTTGTTCCGTTAAGAACCGTTCGTACCAATACTCAATAGTTCGGGGTTCTAACTCTAGACTTTCTCTACATACTACTGACATAAGAATCTCTAACCATACTAAAATAGCTCCTACCAAACTTTGGACTTGTTGCAAGTGAACCAACCTTGCAAGCTTTAATCCTAACTAGTTGGTGTCACCTACATTGGCTTTTGCTTCCATCTAATTTTTGCTAAGTTGTATGGAGAAATTGTTGGTCTTTAGAAAATAACTTCCATATATCTTTAGGTCTCCCTCATCCTCCTTTTTACATCTTAAATTATGATGGTGTCACTCTAAAAAAAAACTTCATGGTGTCATACTTACAAGTCGGTGCATTTGGAGATTTACGTAGGACATATCCAAGAAATCTCATGTGATCCTCTTATCTTATCCTGTGTTACTTGCACTTTCTGTGAGAATGTTATGATTTTTATTGTCTAACATGGTGTGAGTGCGTATTTATCTTAACATATGCATCTGTGTGATGCTCATCTTGTGAATATGTTGGCATTAGAGGCCCAATATTTTACCCTCAGAAAGCCCAAGATTCACTCCCACATAACATTGCTATTCTTAGAACCGTTCTACAGAACTTGTCTTTCTTTGGTAGGTATCCTCCTACCGCAGAACACTCCGGCAACATTCCGCTTTTTCAAACAATCTTTTCAATTTTAGGTGTTGCTTCTTCATTTATACCATTCTGAGCATTAACCTAGATATCTTCTTATGCTAGCTAAATTTGCAGTATATGTTCGTACGTCTACTTATCTTAAAACACTGTTCTCTTAAGAGTGTTTCTCCATAGTTCGTTTGTCCAAGTGCTTGACATTTTCTATGGCTGATTTGATTTGATTTTATTTGAATTGTTATTGTTTTGCAGATAAATGCTCTGTGCATGGCATTTTATGCACGGTCTGAAGAGGCTCGCCAGAGTCATTCTGTTCACAAGCTTGCCCTGGTAACGTATCTACCTCTGTGTTTTTTTTTTCTATTCTCCCTCCTTTTTAAAAAGTGTCTTTTATCATGAGGTTGGGCGTTAGACAATATATAAATAAATTCCCTCGTTCTGAAGAAGAATCTCGCCATCAGGGATGAAATTACATCCTTAATCCAGAGTATTGTTGAACTACTAACAGAATGTTATTGTATATGGTTGCTATATTTCCATCTGCACATATGTTAGTGTATATGGGTTTGCTACATTGCCCTCTCCACATATATGACGCCACTGCAAGACCTCTTACTGGTAGTCCTTTCCTTATGTATATGACTGCCCTGCTAGAATTTGGGAACATCTGGTATCATGTCCAAAAAGTCTAAAGCAAACTTTTAAGTTCAATTCGAATTTTCAGACAGATCAATTTCAACTCAACTAGAAACACCTCGGAAGTTGAAAGCCATAAATCAACCATTTTAACACTTGATAGCATCCATTCCATCCTTTCTCAGCTGATTTTCAGTTCACTTCTGTTTACTAATCATTGCATGATTGAGGTTGGTGCTACTGGACTCGCTTTGGCCATGCCCTGGTAAGGAGATTAGTTAAAGACTCTAATATCTGTTGAATGTCACCTTTTAGACCCTGTTTGGCCAAGCTTATGAGAGGCTAAAAGTACTTTTTTTGGTCAAAAAAGTACTTTTTGAAAAATTTAAGGTGTTTGGCCAAAGTGAAAAATAGTTTTTCTGTTTTGGGGAAAAACTACAAATTCTAGCTTCTCCCAAGAAGCAGAAGCAAAAGATTAATTTGTTCAAGACAAAAATAACCTTACAATAAATTTATATTTTCCAAATTATCCTCATTAACATTTTTCTTTTTCTTTTCCTTTTTCTTTTTATTTCTACTACACATTTCTTCTCTTTTTTATTTTAATCAAATTTTTGTTGTCTTTCTCCTATTCCTAAGAGTAGGTTTTAAAAATTTATATTGAATGATGTATTTTGAAATATTTAAATTATCATGTAAACAATACGTAATCCAAACACTCAATGTTATTGCTTTGGAATAACTATATTTTATATTGACTGGAATTTTTAAATTATATTTTTACTTTACGTTTTGTATTTTAGTTGAATTCTTTTATAATAAATACTTAAATTTATTTTCTTTTCTGAATAAAACTAATTGCAAATTAAATTCATACTGTCCTTTTTCGTAATTTGATACTTAAATGTACTTTTTTACCTTTTTCGTAATTTGATACTTAAAAATACTTTTTAAAAAGATTGACCAAACACAATGAGCTTCAAAAAGCACTAAAACGAATTGGCCAAACACAAACTCCTGTTTTGCAAAAGTACTCTTTCAAAATGCACTTTTGAACAAAAGCAGTTCTCAAAGTAAGCAGTTTTTGGCAGCTTGGCCAAACGGGCTCTTAGTCTTAGTAATAGCAACCACTGCTTTTCAACATTTCATCTTCAGTCTCTAATTTCTTTAAATTGGTGGTGTTGAAATTGGAAAGGGACTATTTTCGTGTGTGTGTGAGAGAGTATCAAAGTTTGTATATTAAGAGAAAGAAATTCAGACTGTAAGGTGATATATTAGTCATTCTGACGTTGAAAGTTAAAACCATATTGATGTTACCTAACTAAAAAAGAACAGAAAAGGGGAGGCTAAAACCATATTGTCAATTAAAGCAAATAACTTTTGGAATATACACAGATTATCCATCTAAAATACAAGAAATGTAATGCATCCAACCAGAATAATAGCACGGTGGTTGTTGATGAGGAAGAACGGGGGTGTTCTGACACTGATTTGGTCTTTGTTGAGCTGTTTAACCAGTTAATTTCTTTAATTGTGTATTGCCAGGCCAACTGCTTAAGTATCCCTTTCTTTTAAGTGTTAGCGAGGGTATTTGAAGGGAAAAAATGGGTACAAACAATGCTAACCCACTCACTCATATATTAGCTAAACCCTGTATAAGTCTACAAGCTATACATGCGATCCTTTGATTGTTTATTGTTGCAGGGGGTGCTTGCTCTAGAAGATGCACTGTCGAGGGGTTTACCAATTCAGAAAGAAATAGAAGTTCTTCACACTTCTCTTGAAGGAATAGATAACAACTCACTGCTGGAATTGGTTCTATCATCTCTTCCTGAGGAAACAAGGAGATATGGTTCAGATACTGTGTTACAACTGAATCATAAGGCAAGTGTCTGAAGCACTGTGATATTATGCATTGTACTGTGATTTAGTGTTGAACATTTCCTTTTTTTACCAAGTAATAAGATTTTATAAACTGTGGGCAGAAAATCGCCCATATACAACAAGTATACCAAAAAGAAGAAAACCTTACACAATGATATGATTTTCACGAACGACACCCAATCTTGTATACCTATAGGGACCTCATGGGTGCACCTAAACTCTTGGATAGACTTTTTGATCTTAAAGGTTTTCTGAGTGCTTCACTACAGTATAGTTATTGTTGTCCTACCATGGTATATCAGAGTTTGAATTAATTTATGCTTCAAGAATTGAAAGCCTCACAATAGAAGTCATTGGACCATTAGTTAAGATCATTTCTTTGGAAGGACTATTGTCACAAAATGGGATTTCACGTTGTTTGCTATCAAATATAAAGCTAAAGATTTTCCCTAATGTTTGAGAAAGAAGTTGCAGTGCTGTCAAAAAAATCCTAGAATTTCCCCTATACAGTTGATATTCTTCTGCAAGCTCGATGGATCTTTTTCTGGTTCCTAATTTCATGACCTGGTTGAATTTTCTTTCTTAAACAATATGCATGACTGTGATCGAGGAGGTTTGGTCACTGTTTAAATTATCCGAGTTTTCTTTTTGTCTTTTTAATCATTTAATTAGCATGTCAACAGTTGACTTGTTCCTCAAGAATTGAAACATAGGTTTCTGCTGGAAAGTATCTAAATCTGTTTCTTTCTCTCCTTGCGCCTAAAATGCTTTTTGGTTTGTGGGTTTTGGGAGGGGGGGGGGGGGGGGGGGGGGGGGGGATAAATAGAGCAGGTTTTTTCTTTATTGGAATTTGTAGCTCTTACATTGAATTCTGCAGATCTTTTATTTGCTGTTACAATTTGTTGCTGATATTTCTACCATGAGCACAACCTGGATGGTTCTGTGTCTAATTACTTCTCATTATAACAGTTTGATACATTAAAGGGGACACTTCGTCACTTTAGCCTGATTCCTCCAGGTGGTGGAGGGATATTGACACATTCTTTGGCTAGTGTTGCTTCCTGGTTAAAGGTTTCTTTGCTGTACCCTCCTTTGAGTTTAACTAGTCTGATTATTGAAGTTTATTAAATTCATAGATAATTTTGTGTACTGATTTCAGGTTAAGGAGGCTGACCAGTCTGGCGATGGAGTTGAATCCCTCATAAACAGAGTTGAATGTTTCTTGGCTCAGGGGAAACTATCAGAAGCTGCTGATGCACTTGAGAAGGGTTTAAAGGGCACTCAGGCGGCGGGAGTTGTTGATGATTGGGTTAAGAATGCTAGGAATAGAGCTATAACAGAGCAAGCACTAACATTGCTGCAATCTTATGCCACCACTATCAGCATAACTTGAAACCATGATTATTATAGCATCAAGGTTCAGTTCATCTGCTGCCTACAGAAAATTGCTCGAGATTGGCGTTTTGATGATTAACATGTTGATATTGTCAGTATTGCGACACTTACTTTTCATTTTTGTTGCAATCCAAGTAAAAGTAGTTATGCCTTTCTTGATCCGGGAATAATCATCGTTGAACGATACATCACTATTGAGCAGTGTTGTAAAACGGGCTACTTTTGTTCATTTCTTTTAGGTCAACCGTGAAAAGAATATATTTAGCTGGAGTAACCATTGAATTTTTCTTTTTTGGTGATGATCCTATTAGCTGTTACCTTGTTTGGTATGTATAATAAAGGCAGCTCAATCAACTGGATACTTCTTTGGCAGTTTTCCGTGGGAATTGGATTTGATAGAGCTCAGCCAAGCATTTTCTCTTCTGTTCGAGGATAAGAGGACGTAATTCAGCTTGAAACAGAAAGGGTTGAAATTTCTCAAGAAACATGTACATTCTAACAATTCTGGTTGAATTCATTGTGAAATTGTAATAAGGGCTTGAAGTTTCATTTGGATTCAGAAGTTCTAAAATATCGACTTAGAAAGCAAAAGGTTTCTTGTGGAAGTGTAACTTTAATGGGATTACGTGTTTATTATTGCACTTCCTTTTAATTGTTCTTAGTACCCGTGGGATCGTTAACCTTTTTCGTATCTAAAACCTGAAATTTTGATTGAGCTTCTTTCAGGCTTGTAGATAATAAGCTTCTGCAGAATCTGGACGCTATGCTTGCAGAAAAATCTTTTTATTGCTTTTAGAGTTTTGGAAAAATTACACGGTACAGCCACTCTAAAAATTAATAGCTGGCAAAATAGATATTATTTTATATTAATGTGTTTTATACCTAATTATTGTATAATTGACTTTTTTTGGCTGATCGGCCAAATGTATAAGTTGCCTTTTAGTTTTTGGTGTTTTATGCATTTTTCTCCCGTGATAGGTATGTTTAGGGAGAGAAACGTGCTTAATTAGTACTGAAAATTTGTACCTTCAAGTGATAGGTATGTTTAGGGACTGAAAAGTGCTGATACGTCTCTTTTTCTTAATAAAATATATAGATATATGCTATCATAAAAATGAAGACGAAGATTCAAGAATAAGCTTCGATAAAGAGATGATTAATAAGGAGAACAAGACATAAAACAAAAGAAAAGACTGTCAAACGATAAGGTAAAGGACATATATATAATGTGCGTGTTAAGAAAGTTCCTTCGCTGTCACGACCTAATTCCATTTTAGACCGTGATGGCACCCAACACCATTGCTAGGCAAGCCAACAGTGAGTAATTTAGTGATTTCCCATTTTAATAAGTTCTTCCAAGTAACTAACTTTCTTTAATTTAATAGATTTAGTAAGAAATAAATTTAAATTAACAAAATGAAAGCAGCTAAATGTATATGACCATAGGAATAAAACCAAAATCATGAGTCTACTAGTGTCTGTGCCAAGATCTGGTGTCACAAGTATGTGGGCTACTAGTAGAATATACAAAAGATCTCTACTGTACTGTTTGAAATAGAATAGATAGAAAATAAATCAAATGAGCGACTCCGGCTACTGCTGAATGGCTCGGAAGGGTACCTCACCGTGCAGTCTTGAACCAGAAGTCGAGTGTGCACGCTAGACTGATAATCAGATGCACCTGCCTCAGATCTTGCACATCAAGTGCAAAAGTGTAGCGTGAGTACATAAACAACATGTACCCCGTAGGTATCTAGTTTAACCTCGAAGAAGTAGTGACGAGGGGTCGACTTCGACACCTACTATGGACCAACAATATAATAATATGGAGTTCTAATTAAAAAAAGCAAATATACAATGATAATAGAACTCAAGCAGGAAATAAGTAAACAATCCCTTCATTCCAAGTGAGAACCAAGTCACTTCTCTCATCTAATCCTTTCATCATTCAAGTCCGTGAAACAATATTAAACATAACAGGGGTTCCAATATCTTTACGCACGAGTTAGGCCGAGGATGTACGATCCGATATAAATATACATAATAATATGCTGTGCACTGCCGAGGGTCGAACGGCTCGAACCATATAATATATCAATAAATTCTGCCGAGGCGAATGACCCGCTCCTATGAGAGTAGTAAAAATTTACCCCGCTCGCGGAATATATTGGCGAAGCAGTTGAACATAGATTTTCTCAAGTTATCATAATGTCACTCCATTCTTTTTCAAATAAGAAATTCAACAACTAATCTTTGAAATATTTAAATCCTCAACCTTCGCTTAAATCCAACAATTAGTAAGCATAAACAAACAACGATATCAACAAAATATGGTGTAAATCTAAATCTACCCGGACATAAGCATGAATAGTAGCTACGCACGGACTCTCGTTACTTCGTGCGTACGTAGCCACCAACAAATAGAAACACATATTTATTAAGTTCACCTATGGGGTTAATTCCCTCTTACAAGGTTAGAAAAGAGACTTACCTCGTCTCAAAGCCTACTTCCCACTTCAAGAATATGCTCACACCCTCAAGTCGGTGCTGAATCAATCCAAAAATAATCAAATAGTATATAAACTAATAAATACATGCTCAAAAGTTTGTATTCCAACTATTAAAGAGGTAACCCAACCCTAAATGGAAGATTCCTAAAATTCTCCCGGGGTCCACATGCCCGGATTCTGGAAATTTTTGAAGAAAGTTGTTACCCATAACCTCATGAACTAAAATATATGATTTTCACTAGATTACATAAGCATTTTCGTGGAAAAATCTCATTTTTATCAAAACCTAGGTTTTTCATCTAAAACCATGATTTCCACAAATTTTCATGTTAAAAGCTACCCAAAATCTATGTATTAAACTCACATTAGATAGGAATTACTTACCTTCAAAAGCTAGGTTGAAATCCTCTTCTTTAAAACTCTAAAATCGCCCAGGAGTGCAATAAATGAGCTCAAAAATGGCTAAGTCCCGTTTTTAAAATACACTGCCGAGCTGCCTCCTTCTTCGCGAACGTGGAAAGGGCCTCGTGTTCGCGAAGGCAAACGACCCTGGCTCCTGGAGATGACTCATCGCGAATACGACAATGGCAACGTGAACCCGGAGGCTGGCTTGGCCTACCCTTTGCGAACACGAGGGCTTCTCCGCAAACGCGAAGAATAATTAGCGGCCCAAGCCAGCCCAGGCTCCTCTATGCGAACGCTAGTTGCCTCACGGGAACGAGAAGATCACATGTCCCAAACCTTCGCGAACGTGGACTAGCTACTGCGAACGTATAGCACAAAAGTACGCCAACCCCAATTCCTTCTCCGCGAGCGAGTGTCCTTCTGCATTTGCGAAGAAGGAAACCATATATGGAATTTTTATTTTTTCCAGCTTTGCTCCGAGGGGTTCGAAACTCACCCAAGACACTCGAGACCCCGTCCAAAGGCGCCAACAAGTATGAAAATATGATACGAACCTGATCGAACTCTCAAAACATGTAAATCAACAACGGAACTAAGAATCCACCCTAAAACCAAATTGAATTAAAATATGAACTTCAAGTTTCAAAATTGCTACGAACGCGCCGAATCATACTTAGACTACTCGGAATGACACCAAACTTTGCGTTCAAGTCTTAAATGACATTACAGAACTATTCCCCATCTCGGAATTCCATTTGGACCTTGATATTACCAAAACCTACTCTAAACTTAAAGAACCAACTTTCGATATTAGGCGCCGAAACGCTCCAGGGTCATCCAAAACCCGATCCAAGCATACGCCCAAGTCCGAAATCATCATACGAACCTATTGGAACCATCAAATTCCGATTCCAAGGTCATTTTCTCAAATGTTAACCGTAGTCAAACTTAGCCTTTTTAGCCAACCTTAAGGAACCAAGTGTTTCGATTTCAACCCGAACCCTTCCAAATCTCGAACTAACCATCCCCGCAAGTCATAAAACAGTAAAAGCATAAACGAGATTATTTAGGGGAACGGGTTCCTAAAAAGCAAAATGACCGGTCGGGTCGTTACATTCTCCACCTCTTAAACAAACGTTCGTCCTCGAACGAGTCTAGAATGTTCTCCTCGGACTCCCAAGTCGCCTCCTCGACTGGTTGGCCCCTTCACTAAACCTTTACCGCGAAAATCTTCTTAGATGTCAATTGGCGATCCTGCCTATCAACAATGGAAACTGGATCCTCTTCATAACCCAGACTCTCATTAAAGCTGAATCATGCTGAAGTCTAATACATGCGACAAGTCGGCATGATACCTCTGGAGCATAGACACGTGGAAGACCGGATGAACTCCCGATAGACTATGAGGTAAAGCAAGATCATAAGCAACCTCTCCAACTCCCCTCAACACCTCAAATGGGCCTATAAACCTTGGGCTCAACTTGCCCTTCCTAAATCTCATGATCCCCTTCATCGTCGAGACTTTCAAGAGAACCTTCTCGCCTAACATAAATGATAAATCACGCGCCTTCTGGTCTGCGTAACTCTTCTGTCTAGACTGTGCTATGCGAAGTCGTTCCTAAATCAACTTTACCTTTTCCAAAGCATCCTTCACCAAATCCATACCGTATAACTTAGCCTCGTCGGGCTCAAACCACCCAATGGGGGGACGACACTGCCGACCATATAAACCTCAAATGGAGCCATCTCGATGCTAGACTGGTAACTGTTGTTGTAAGAAAACTCGGCCAAAGGCAAGAACCGATCCCACTGTAGTAAAGCTGTCTTGAGCTTCTGGAAGCTCGCCTCACAATCATCGGACTAACAAAACTGAGCACTCTTCTGGGTCAATCTAGTCTGCAATATATGAGAAGCCCTTCACGAACCGGCGATAATACCTACCAACCCCAAGAAGCTCCTGATATCAGTCGTCGAAGTAGGATGCGGCCAACTCTAAACTGCCTCAATTTTCTTGGGATCTACCTTAATACCCTCGCCTGATATAACATGCCCCAAGAATGCCACAGAATCTAACCAAAACTCACACTTGGAGAACTTAGCATACAACTTCTTCTCCCGTAAGGTCTGAAGCACCACTCTCAAATATTGCTCGTGCTCCTCCATGCTACGGGAGTAAATCAAAATGTCATAAATGAAGACAATAACAAACGAATCAATATAAGGCCTGAACACCCTGTTCATCAAATCCATAAACACCGTTGGGGCATTAGTCAAGCCGAAAGACATCACTAGAAACCTATAATGGCCATATCTGGTACGAAAAGTAGTCTTCGGAACATCAGAGTCCCGAATCTTCAACTGATGGTACCCCGACTTCAAGTCGATCTTCAGGAATACTCTAACGCCCTGCAACTGGTTAAACAAATCATCAGTACGTGGGAACATGTACTTGTTCTTAATGGTAAATTTGTTCAATTGGCGGTAATCAATGCACATCCACATAGTACCATCTTTCTTCTTCACAAATAGCGCTGGGGCACCCCAAGGTGATACACTTGTCCTCTGCTCCTTCAAATCCTTCAAATCTTTCAGAGTCATGCGGTATGGCGGGATAGATATAGGTTGGGTACCTAGAGCCAAGTCAATACAAAAATCGATATCACAATCTGGTGACATGCCTAGAAGATCAGAAGGAAACACATCGGAGAACTACCAGACTACTGGTACTGAATAAATCACTGGAGACTCTGTAGTAATATCGTGAACATAGGCTAGATAAGCCAAACAACTCTTCTCGACCATGTGTCGAGTCTTCATAAAAGAGATAACCTTACTAGATGTACTGACACACGAACCCTTCCACTCCAATCTAGGAAACTCTGGCATCGCTAAGGTAACAGTATTGGCATGACAATAAAGGATGGCGTGATATGGAGATAGCCAGTCCATGCCCAGGATGACCTCAAAGTCGGTCATATCAAGAAACAGAAGATCCGCTCTAGTCTCATATCCACAGAATGTGACCATATAGGACCGATAGATCCGATCCACCACAACAGAATCACCCACAAGAGTGGACACATAAACAAAAGTACCCAAGGACTCATGAGGAATATCCAAAAAATGAGCAAACATGGATGATACATACGAATAGGTTGACCCCGAATCAAATAGTACTGAAGCATCCCTACCGCAGACAAAAATAATACCTGTGGTCACGGCGTCTGAGGCCACTGTATCTGGTCTGGCCGAAAAAGCATAGAATCTGGATGGAGCGCCACCTGGCTGGCCCCCGCCTGCCTGGCCTCCACCTCTGGGACGACCCCTACCCACCCGCCCTCTACCTCTAGGCGGTCGAATGGTTGGTGCGACTACTGGTGCTGTAATCACGGGCTGCTGACCCTACTGCACTGCCTTGCCCTGAAGTATGGGGCGATGTCTCTTCATTTGACTAGGATCCCCGCACTCATAACAACCTCTTGGAGCAGTGGACTGCTGCCTTGATGGACCAAATACCCGCCGGAAGAACCTTGATGAGCGGGTGGACGATATGAACTCTCTGGCATGGCACTGAAATAGGCACTGGAAGAACCCTAATGATCGGGGTACCTACTGGAAGAACCCTGAATAGCTGGTGGGTGATAAGAGCTCTCCGGCATAGCACTGAAATAGGGTCATGCTAGAACACCCCGAGGAGGTGATGGTGCTGAAATGGGGGCCTGCTGGGCTGACCCCTCCCAAAATGACCTCTGCCCCTAGGTGGGGCACCTCTGAACTCTCCAGAAAAATGGGACCTCTTGTCCTGCTGCATCTGATATCTACCCCTCTGATGGTAACCATCAATCATGCGAGCAATCTACCCTCGAGCTGCTCAAACTGACACCGCAACTCTTCCCTCTAGGAGGGTGGAATATACCTGTCCAAGAATAGGCGTGTGAACTGGTCCTAAGTCATGGGAGGAGAATCTGCTAGTCTGCCAAGAAGATAAGACTTCCACCACCTACGTGCTCTGCCCTCCAACTGAAAGGCAGTGAAATCCACCCCGTGAGACTCCAATATGCTCATGCTGTGCAGTCTGTCCCTTCACGTATCAATGAAGTCCTGGGGATTCTCATATCGCTCACCCCTAAAGACCGGAGGGTGAGTCCTATTCCATCTATCCAATATCTTATGCATATCGCCGATTGCAGCTGGTTTGGGCTCAGGTACAACTGTTGCAACTGGCTGGGCTCCGCCCACGGGTAGTGTGACCCAGGTCTGATATAGTGCAACTGCATGCCCAAGATCCTGAGCAGTAGGGGTATGTGCTCCCCCTCCCGTCTGAGATGTGGTTGGGTATGCTGGAAATAAACTAGCATGGGTCATAGAATCCATGAACCGCAACATACGACCTATGACCTCCTGAAAGTCCGATGCTGACATGAAATCAACCGGGGCTAGCTCTGCTGCGGGCACCTCGCCCTGATCCTCATCAATGAGATCCTCCACTGGATCGACTGGTGGTGCAACTAGGGAAACTCTAGGACGTCCTCTTCCCTTACCTCGGGCTAGTGCCCTCCCCTGACCTCAGCCTCAGCCTCTAGTAATAGGGGGAGCAGCTCCTCCAAGGTTCGGAACATCTGCCGCACGCGTTCTTACCATATGTGAGAGAGTAAGAGAATGAATCTTTGTACACCATCACTGTACGATAGGAGATGAATAAAGAGTAGTTTCCTAACACCCTATAACCTCTCAAAGATAAGTACGAACGTCTCCGCAAGAGTCTATTAGGACTGCTCATAATTTGTGCGACCTACATAAACCTAGTGATCTGATACCATGTTGTCACGATCCAATTCCATTTTAGACCGTGATGGTGCCCAACACCATTGATAGGCAAGCCAACAATGAATGATCTAGTGATTTCCCATTTTAATAAGTTCTTCCAAGTAAATAATTTTCTTTAATTTAATAGATTTAGTAAGAAGCAGACTTAAATTAACAAAATGAAAGAAGTTAAATGTATATGACCATAGGAATAAAACCAAAATCATGAGTCTACTAGTGTCTGTGCCAAGATTTGGTGCCACAAGTATGTGGGCTACTAGTAGAATATACAAAGGATCTCTACTGTATTGTCTGAAATAGAATAGATAGAAAATGAATCAAAAGAGCGACTCCGACTGCTGCTGAACGGCTTAGAAAGGCACCTCATCGTGCAGACTCGAACCAGAAGTCAAGCGTGCGCGCCAGACTGATAACTAGATGCACCAGCCTCAGATCTTGCACATCAAGTGCAGAAGTGTAGCATGAGTACATAAACAACATGTACCCCGTAAGTATCTAGTCTAACCTCGAAGAAGTAGTAACGAGGGGTCGACTTCAACACTTACTATGGACCAACAATATAATAATATGGAGTTGCAATTAAAAAAGAAAATATACAATGATAATAGAACTCAAGTAGGAAATAAGTAAACAATGCCTTCATTCCAAGTGAGAACCAAGTCATTTCTCTCATCTAATCCTTTCATCTTTCAAGTCCGTGAAACAATATTAAACATAAAAAGGGTTCCAATATATTTACGCACGAGTTATGCCGAGGACGTACGACTCAATACAAATATACATAATAATATACTGTGCACTGCCGCGGGTCGAACGGCCCGAACCATATAATATATCAATAAATTCTACCAAGGTGAATGACCCGCTCCTATGAAAGTAGTGGAAATTTACCCCGCTTGCGGAATATATTTGTGAAGCGGTTGAACATAGATTTTCTCAAGTTATCATAATGTCGCTCCATTCTTTTTCAAATAAGAAATTCAACTAGGAACCTTTGAAATATTTAAATCCTCAACCTCCGCTTAAATCCAACAATTAGTAAGCATAAACAAACAACGGTATCAACAAAACATAGTGTAAACCTAAATCTATCCGGGCATAAGCATGAATAACAGCTACGCATGGACTCTCATCACTCCATGCGTACGTAGCCTCCCACAAATAGAAATACATATTGATTAAGTTTACCTATGGGGTTAATCTCTCTTACAAGGTTAGAAAAGAGACTTACCTCGTCTCAAAGCCTACTTCCTGGTTCAAGAATGTGCTCACACCTTCAAGTCGTGCTGAATCAATCCAAAACTAATCAAATAGTATATAAACTAATCAATACATGCTCAAAAGTTCGTATTCCAACTATTAAAGAGGTTACCCAACCCTATATGTAAGATTTCTAAAATACCCTCTGGCCCACGTGCCCGGTTTCTAGAAATTTTTGAAGAAAGTTCTTACCCATAACCTCATGAACTAACATATATGGTTTTCACTAGATTCCATAACCATTTTCGTGGAAAATCTCATTTTAATCAAAACCTAGGTTTTTCATCTAAACCCATGATTTCCACAAATTTTCATGTTAAAATCTACCCAAAATCTATGTATTAAACTCACGTTAGGTAGGAATTACTTACTTTCAAAAGCTAGGTTGAATTTTCCTTCTTTAAAGCTCTAAAATCGCCCAAGAGATAAATGAGCTCAAAGATGGCTAAGTTCCATTTTTAAAATACACTGCCAAGCTGCCTCCTTTTTCGCGAACGCGGAAGGGGCCTCGCGTTCACGAAGGCAAACGGCTCCAGATCCTGGATACTATTCATCGCGAATGAGACAATGGAAACGCGAACAAGGAGGATGGCTTGGCCTACCCTTCGCCAACGCGAAGGCTTCTCCGCTACGCGAAGAATAATCAACGGCCCAAGCCTAGCCTAGGCTCCTCTACGCGAACGCGAGTCGCCTCACCCGAACGCGAGTCGCCTCACGCGAACGCGAGTCACCTCACGCGAAAGCGAGGGTCACAGGTCATAGACCTTCATGAACGTGGACTAGCTATCAAGAACGTGTAGCACAAAATTCCCCCAGCCCCAATTCCTTCTTCACAAACATGAGAGTCCTTCCGCGTTCGCGAAGAAGGAAACCAGAACTGGAATTTCTTGTTTTTCCAACTTTGTTCCGAGGGATACGAAACTCACCCGAGCTACTCGAGACCCCGTCCAAAGGCACCAACAAGTCTGAAAACATGATACGGACCTGATCGAACTCTCAAAATGCGTAAATCAACAACGTAACTAAGAACCGCACTCTAAAACCAGATTGAATGAAAATATGAACTTCAAGTTTCCAAATCATGTTCGGAAGCTCAATTAGTACTAGAACACAAGCAAAAAAATTGACCAACCACAGGAACAAGATCTATTGCGCTGCAAATGCAGAAGGTGAAGATGAACTCAAGGGAATAAACATCAAAGAATACTGGGGTAAGTAAACAATTGAATCTAAGTGCTCCGCTATCAATTACTTAGAAGGAACAATCAAACAAGGAGAAAACCCTTGAGAAAATCAACGGAACAGTAACTGTAGCTAACCCTAACTTGGAGATTGGGATGGGAGATAACAGAAGCAAAGGGAAAATACATGAGCAGGAAGTGATAAGTGCAATTGAACCAATTGAACCTAACATAGATACGATTGAGAGTGAAAAACCCCAAGGGCCTATCAGTGAAACAAACAAATCCACCACTAGAGGGCCCAAGCCTCAAACAAGTTTGTTTTAACAAAACAGAGCAGCAACACATGGGATGGCACTTAGATATATCCCACCAGCAATAGTGGATGGAAAAACAGTGGGGCAGCTGGAATTCTAGGATGTAGCAGAAGAGGAAGAGAAATGGCGATGTGCTATGATTGCATACATAATTGGAGAAAATCCTGGATATAATGCAATAAAAAGATATATAGCTCAACACTGGCTGGATATTGCAGAACTAGATCTATTCCAACATGTGGAGGGATACTATGTTATTAAATTCCAGTCGATGGATAATTTACATAAAATTCTATATGCTGGTCCCTATACCATCAGCAACATACCAATCATCATGAAACCATGGACACCTAACTTTGATCTGAGCAAAGAATTCCTCACAGAAACACCACTGTGGGTGATCTTACCTAAGATCCCAATGAATTGTTGGGGGAGTGAATTATTAAGTAAGATTGCTAGTGCAATTGGGAAACCATTATTTACTGATGAGTGTACAACCAAGCAACCAAGGATCTCATATGTGAGGATGCTGATTGTTGATATCCAATTTTGCCCTCATATTTTTCAAATAAGTGTATACATTTTCAAAATATCATTTTACATCATTATTTAATTTATAATATTTATGCAAGCATAATTTTTCATAATTTTAAAATTTCAAAATCAATTTTTCTTGCATTCAAATCATTCAATATTTATAAATTATCCTTCAAATTATTTTTATGACTCAATCATCCAGTTTATTATTCTACATCCATATATATGCTTCATTATATTTTACTTTATTTTATATAATTATATTTCATCTTTTTAGGCTATTTACATAATTTCGCAATAATAGCCTATACACTATGCATAATTACTTTTTTCGCATTATTTGGGCTACAATCATATTTTGTATATTTTTATAATATTGAGTTATTATTTTTAATAATTTTATTGCACGAGTAGTATTTTATTATCTATTAACTATTTTATAAATAATTTTTTGTGTATTTAATCATTGGCCCAATATAGGGCTAATTTTCGGATCAAAATGACCCAACACCTTAGCCCAGAACCCCTCAACCCAAAGCAAAACGACACTTTACAAAAATCTGGTCGGTACCCATTTAATTAACCCGCCCCATTCATTTTAAAATCCCAGCCGTTGATCTTTCAAGATCAACGACCCTCATTTATTCCCTCCCTTTTAATTAGGCACCCCAAGCCTAATCCCCTTATTCCCCCTAACCCCGCCGCCCTAAAACTCTCTCTTTTCCTCTTCACTAAACCCTAACCGCCTCCCCTAATCCCTCTCCTAATGGGATTCGACTACTATTTTCTTGCCATATTCGAATCCTTATGGCACTGGTCGTCCGTTTGTGGTGTTACCTAAGTGCTTGCCTAGACATGGCAAGTAATAATTATTGAAATCGAACAAAAAGGGGTTCGAATCTTTGATTTTGAGCATCGTTTCGTCTATATACGTTCAACACTATATTATGTGAGTCCGATTTCGTTTGGATTTATATGATTTACACTTTCCCAAAAAAACTAGGGTTTACCGGATTTCTCTCCTAAATTGATTTCGAACTGATTTTGCATGTTTTCATTCCTTATTTGTTGTTTGATTTATTTCATTTCCTTATGTGTTCATTCAATGTTGTCTGTTATATAAAGCCCCTTATTTTACCTTCTTGAGACATACTTTAATCAACATATTTCTTCATTAGAAATTGGGGTTTTCGCTATTCTCTTGTTCTGCATTCTGTTCTGGCCGGGTGAAAGCCAAGGACACTAAGACCTTGTTAATTCAACCTGTTCTTGGTGCGAGCATAGCCCGGAGTTCATCGAAGCTCTTAACTTTGACGCATTGAGATTCTAGGTTTTTTTGGAAGTTTATTCTTTACTGTTCTTCGTTTAACTGGTGAGTTACTGGACTTTGTAATTTGCGTATGTTTTCACTTCTGAAGTTTGTTAGCTTAATGTGTTTTCTTGGTTGTTTTGTGTGCAATTCTGTTTGCTTTACTTCAATTTTAGGTCTCTATAACTACTAGCTTCATAATGTTGATAGTTTGAAGCATGCCTAAACCTGATTCGAGTAAATTAGATTCTTCTTTTCAAGTCTCTCTAGACAATGTGTTACAAATTACTCCTGTTTGGGACATTTGCACTTGCTAGCAGCTCTTTGGTGTTTGATTTTGCTCTAGGCTACCAATCCTGTTATTTGAACATGTTTTACTTACATAATTTGTGCTCTCTTTAGTTAACTAGTCAATTGTGGTCAAACATGAATGTTTACATTTACTATATGACACAAGTCTATCTTCCTATCCTATTATGAATATCTGTGGTGGAATCTTGCCTATGTAGCATGTTTTAATCTTGTGTCAAGGCTTTTTATCAACTATGATTAGTTCTCTATGCCCTTTAGCATGTTTTTGTCTCCCTGATTCACCAGTAGTTGTGATAATATGCATCCCTATCATGTCTAAATGTTGTTCTGCTACCAAATTAGTATGACTATTTCATAACATTAGGACATACACTTATCATAATTTGGACCTTTTCCTTTATTATGAATCCGTGTATGATACTTTTCACCAATCCTGCAAACCTGTTCTTCCCTTAACTCTGCTAAGGGATGACTACTTATGCACTAAGCGTTGAACTTGTTTACTGAATTTTTGCTAAGTCTGTTCTTAAGCCCTAAGGCATGTTCGATAATCTGCTCTATATGCTCAACTTGACTATGATTGTATCCCTTAGTTTTTGTCTCTCAACCTTTGTCCTTCACTTGTCACCTGGGCTCTCTTGAGTTCTCATTCTTAGCCGGCTGAAAATCAAGGCTTCCTAGGCTTTATCATTGACCTCCCTAGTGTGAGCACTGCTCGGGGTCCATTTGAGGCCCTTGTGAACTCTGACACACTAGGAATTGGGTCATTAGTCATTCTCTGAAACTTAAACTACTCCTATCATCCCATTCTATCCTGTTATCTGCTGTATACCTGAATTGGTTGATCTAAATGGTGCAATACTTGGCACTATGGTCAAATAAATTGACTTTGGGATCCTTTATGGATTCTGGGGTTGTGTGTTGAATATGGATCCTTAGTAGAGGCCTGGGTATGCTGTGTGAGAATTACTGAAGGCCCAGACAGTGCAGGGTCTTTTATTTGGGCCTGCTGAAGGCTTATTGTCATCGTTGTAAAATATTTTGATCTTATTCATTATTAGGCCTGTAATAACTTTGGTATAAAAGATTGGATATTAGTTAAAGGGGAAATGGGTAGAATTTAATATTTGCATGCAAAATGGGTAGAATTTAATATTTTCATGCAAAATGGGTAGATATTATGTCTATAAGACTTGGCAATTTATTTGCTATATGGGTTACTCAATTACTATGTACACTATAGAAACCATGTCATTAGAGGAAGCACACAAACACACACACACACACACACACACACACACTCTGTCTGCTATCAAACACAAGTAGAAAATGCTGCAATTGTATTTATTGCTATGTGTTATTAGAAAACCTGCCTATAGGAATTAGTTGTCATTGATGTTTTTTTCAATTCTCATCGCCTACTAGAAATCCTGCCTATAAGATTTTAATTATTCTACTTGGCACTGTTCACCTAGACATTGTGCCTATAGGATAAGATATGACAATAAAATAAGCTCTAAGTACTATGTGTTAGAGACCCTGCCGATAAAGAATAATTGCTCGCTATGATTTGTTATATTAAATTGCTCAAACACTGTTTCATGTACGTCACTGTTAGAAAGAACGAATAATTCTGGGACTTCTCCCAGCAGATTTTGTTACACTCAACTGCGTAGATCACCTAGGCATAACACATATAGGGCTAGTAACTTAAAACTTGAGATTGCAATAACCAGTTTGTATACCTGTATAATCTTGTCTATGAGCAATATCTTGCATGTGAAACTGCTCGTATACTTGGATTCAAAAATCACCTAGAAATCATGTCTATAGGTTCTGAATTCTGAAAATCTCCTAATTTGTATACATTTTTGCTTGCATTTTCTATTTAAGTGTGGAGGTTAATATGAGCCTCTAACTGCCTATACATGAAGTCTTTATGTGTTTTTTCCTGTCCCCTAGCTTTTCATTTTGAGCAGCCTAGATAAGGTCTAGAACCATCCAAATAGAGGTCCAAAATCTCATGGACTATAGGTATGGGACGGGTAGTGCACGCGTAGGGCACGACTTAGAATTGAACTAGAGCACTTTTAGGTAAACAACTTTAACATAGTAATCGGGTAGCAGAAGATGATAGTCTGTGCCCACTGAATAATATGAATAATTCCCTTCCCTAAGGGAGTTGTGAAGTATTATTTATGTTGCACGGGGTGATCCTTTAGGCTAAAAGACTTAGGACCCCCCTTTCTTTCTCTCATTCAAGTAGAAGTGAAACCGTTGTACCTCTATATTCGCATTAATATCTTGTAATAAAAATTCTTAGATTTTAGTACTCTCTTTGCTTACTTTATCACGTAGTCTAATTCACATAATCTAAGTTCAGCCGGGACCCATAGTTATGAACCTCGAGGAGTGCCTAACATCTTCTCTTTGAGGTAACTTGAGCCCTTATCCGATCTCTGTTGGCATTGACTAGTTAACAGAGTCATTTGCAAATAGGTGCCCTAACACACCTTAAAAATCATTAGGTGGTGACTCTCCTATTTTAATACCCGTTTAAAATAGTTGTCACACGTCGAAACCCGATTTCGCGAGAAAAAGGGGTGCGACAACATGGCGACTCTGCTAGGGAAACTTAGGCTCTTAGCATAATGAACTTGGCTTATGTGGATTATTTTCTTTGTTATAATTGCACATCCCTTACCTTATCCACCTCTATTTGTTTAAATTTGTTATAACATGTGCATCCCTTCCCTGTTCACCATTCATTGCTACGTCTGCTCTTTATTTTATTTAAAGACTTCTATATCATGCCTCTCCCATCCCTACTCCCTTACTTGCTTTATTACATTCTCGCATATATTCCATGTACTAACTTCTTTCTTTTTCTTTCTTTTTATGTTTATCATGTTTCACCTTACCACTATCTTTATTGCTTTTACATATTTATCATGCAAATACTTGGCAATGTGTTATTATCTCTGCATAAAGTATGATCTGCATCATACTCCACTTGCGCTAATTATCAACATAGCGGTGCTTAATGAGTGTCCGCGTTCTTCCAGAATTACCCTTTTAAAATTGGAAAAGCTTATTTGTGGTAGACTAATCGATCAGTAGTGCAGTCGATGGTCCTGTGCCTTTCCCTCTCAAGTTGTCCGCTTGAGGGTACAGTCTAGACCATTCTAGAAACCTTACTCCGACATCAAATGTACATGCATCATGTTAAACCTAGTACGGGTTATGGAATTGTTAAAGTAATAGCCCGTTAAGATAAGCCTTATCCAAAGTTCGACGGGATTTTCACAATCCTAATGGACACTATCATGTTATGTGCATTACATGGAGAAAACGTGCCGGTATGTTGATCATTAATGTGTAAATAGTCAAATCTGGAGGGGGAAATGGCTAAATTTATTTTTTTGCAGAAAATGAGCACGAAGTCCCCAGGTTCGGCATGTTTCAAAACATCCCACCCTTTCTGTTTGACTGGTGGAAGAACCTCGCACCTAGTGACAGGAATCATGTGAAAATGGTCCTTGGTAATTTACCGTCCTTATTGGATATCCGGCTGAATAGAGCATTGATTGAGGCCACCATTATGTTTTGGGATGATAAAAGGGCAGTCTTCCACTTTGGTGACATAGAAATGACTCCTCTCCTCAAAGAAATAGGAGGTTTTGCTAAGCTGCAATGGGATAGCCCGGGTTTTTAGTACCAAAAAATCGCACCCCCCCGGTTTTTTGAAAATGCTGGGTTTCAAGAAAAATGATGAGTTACTTTGCCTGAAGAAATCATACATTCCACTTGAATTCCTTTATGAACGTTATGGGCATAGCAAGTCATATCGCCTTCATCATGATGAAGTTGCCATTACTTCCTTGGGTTGGACGCACCGTCGAGTTTATGTGTTCATTGTCTGCTTCTTGGGATTGCTGATATTTCTGATGAAAGGGGGAAGGATCCACACTCGCTTATCCATGGTCGCTAGGAATCTAATGGAAGGAATCGAGGGACAAACTTACACTATCATCCCCATGATCTTGGCCGAAATGTACCGCGCTCTAGATCGATGCAAGCATGGGTATGGAAACTTTGAGGGTTGTAATCTGTTGCTGCAAGTTTGGTTAATAGAACATTTACATAGGGGAGAATATCGCCCAGAGCTTCTGCAACAACCATTGAATGAATACATAGCTTACCATCATCTAAAAAGAATGACATTTATCCTAGATAGGTTTGCAAAACCTGGAAGTGCCATGAGCTGGGTGCGTTTCTTCAGCAATTTGACTGACGAAAAGATACATTGGATGTTTGAATGGTTCCCTAGCTGTGAGTTTATCATCAGATCAAGAGAGACTACTCATCTAGTGTAGATCTGGTTAAGGGGACCTACCCTTATGCTCCTATAAGGGTAATGAGGCAAGCGAGAAGAAAACAGGTTATACATCGGGTTTCCAACAAGGTCCAATACAAAGAAAATTTTAAAGGGAATGTCATTCCATTCAAGTTTGAGGCACAACATATGTGGAATCAGAAGGTCATTGTGGAATGTGTACTTCTACCCATTATGGTTGGTAGATGACATAGCGGGAGACGTCAAGCCATAAATTAATATGAAAAATAGGGTTATAGATGACGCTGCTGAAGCACAAGTCAAGTACAGGATGCTGCGCAAAAGGGTATTCGAGTCTAAAGCTAGGCATCTGGAACAACACAAAGTGGATATGGAAGCAATCAATGAATGGAGAGAAATTGCTACTAAATCAACAGAGAGATTGGAATATTTGGAGCAAGGGTTAATGGAACTTGAGAGGAAGATGAGAAAGAGACTCTCAGATTGTCAGAACACGGAAGGTAATGAAGGAGGGCATCTAGAAAGGTCTTACCTATTGTTGGATATGCGCGACCTAGGGAACTTGATTGACGGATCCAAGAAGGCCAAGCATGGAGAAGGTCCTTCTGGAGCCAAGTATATTAGGAAACATTGTCTTTATTGTTTCTATATTCGTTTTACATTTTGATTGTAAGAGGGCAAATGCCATCAATGACTTTCTCATTATTGTCTTTTTAGTATGGATTTGATTCATTTTCGCATTAATGAAATGACGCAATTATTGGCATCAATTTTCTCCAAGTCTATGTGTCTCTTAGGCCTACCTCGGGCATAACGAGGTCCCTCAAATTAGACACGAATTTATTACATAATTTTGCAACAGACGTTCAATATCACAAACATTCTTTTAATACTCCTTACTGACTTGGTCACCTTTTATTTTTCTTTTCTTTTATTTATTCCCATTCCCCAAGGTAGGTTCGTGCATACTGGCATCAACAACATATCACACTAGATCCAGAGGTCCTCCACCTCCTCCTTCACCAAGTGATCCCAAAGGCAAAGGAAAAGGAAAAATGGATGATTTGAGTTGTATCAGAAAAGACAATGCTGCCAACACAGAGAACATTGAAACTTCGAACGGTCGGATTACTCCAGCATAGAATGAATTGGTCCTACGTCTGGAACAAAAAATATTGGAGCTACAAGGGGAGCTTGAGTAGGTCCGGAACTTGGAAAAACTTTCCCTCACTCTAAATGTCCCCAACATCAACCAACAAAACACAAACGCCCAAAACCTGGCACCTCCCCAAAACATACAGAACCAAAATCCACCGCAAAATCCTCCCGTGCCACATCAATAAGCCACACCTCCTCAAAACCATAATACTCCACCAGTACCTACTCCTCCCCAACACCATCACCGACTCAATATCCACAAACCACCACTTACCACACTCTTCAAAACGCACCACGACTTACTCCTGATCCCCAAAACTCAACCAATGACCACCATTATTCCCAGATTCCTGGAGTCCACCAAAGCAATCCCATATATGTGGAAACTTTACCCCATAACACACAACATGCCCTATATATACCATAATCCACTGAGAAGGACCTGCTCATCAAGAACATGGCAGAAGAACTCAAGAAGCTCACTGGCAGAATTCAGAGTGTCGAAGGTGGCAAGGGCAATGAGGGTTTGAATTATGAGGATTTGTGTATTTAGCCAGATGTAGAACTGCCAGAGGGTTACAAACCTCCCAAGTTTGAAATGTTCGAGGGATTTGGTGATCCGAAACTGCATCTGAGAACGTATTGTGACAAACTTGTAGGGGTTGGCAAAGATGAATGAATTCGTATGAAGCTGTTCATGAGAAGCCTCATTGGGGACGCCTTGTCTTTTTACAATAGTTAGAACCCAAAGAAGTGGGTTAATTGGGTGAGCATGGCATCAGATTTCATGGATCGGTTCAGGTTCAACACAGAAAATGCACCAGACATTTTCTACATTCAGAACCTCAAGAAGAAACCAACGGAAACCTTCCGCGATTATGCTACTCGGTGGAGGTCTGAAGCCGCAAAAGTAAGGCTGGTACTTGAAGAAGAATAGATGAATAAGTTCTTCGTCAGATATCAGGACCCGCAATACTACGAAAGATTGATGGTTATTGAAAATCAAAAATTTTCTGACATCATCAAGTTGGGGGAAAGTATAGAAGAAATGATCAAAATTGGAATGATGACAAACTTTGAAGCAATCCAAGCCACAAATAAACCCTTGCAGTCAGGAGGTATCTCCAAGAAGAAAGAAATGGGTACAGTATCTCCTTACACATACCAAACACTTCCAACCACATATTAGCCTTCACACCTCAAATACCAACAACCTGCCGCCACCTACCACACTTATAAAACCCAACCAACATATTACCACTCACGACCAGCCCGCCAAAACTACCAAAAACCAAGACCAAATTTCAATCGCAGACCACCCAGACAATACACTCTGATTGCTGAACCCATAGACTAACTATACTAGAGACTAAAGGTTGCTGGTTATGTCACTCTCATCCTTGCCGTTGCTATGGAGAACTCTTCTCAGTGGATTAACCCAAACAAGACATGTGCCTATCATTCATGCATGAAAGGTCATACTATTGATGAGTGTCGTACTCTGAAGGATAAGATTAAGACATTAATTGACACTAAAGTCATACAGGCAAAGGAGGCCTCACCCAATGTTCGTAATAATCATCTCCCGGATCACAGAGATGAAGAAGTAAGTGTGATAGATACTGACGAAGAATGGGACTCGGAAGGGTCAATTGGACTCATTCGAGAAGGGGATAATCCTAAAACATCTCCAGTCACTCTCACACCTATTGTGGTACAAACTCAGGCGCCATTTGAAGTTGAGGAAGCCGCACCGACTCTGTTTGAAGTTGAAGTGACAACACCCTTCACCGTGATAGTAGAACCTACGCCATATTATAAGTCTAATTCTATACCATGGGATTATGTTGCGGAAGCGAGAAGGAAAGGAACATCAAAAATGGAAGAAACAGGTGCAACACTAGGCATGACCAGAACCGGTAGGGTTTATACACCCGAGCATTTGGGAGGAACAAGCAAAGAAGATGTATCTAAGTCACCTGTCATTGAGACCGGCCCGAATGAACTTTGGAGAAAGGTGCAAGCAAGAGAATGCTCTATGGTTGACCATCTGAACAAAACCCTTGCTCAAATATCCATTTTATCACTGCTGAAAAACTCTGAGGCACATAGGAATGCCCTGATGAAGGTATTGAATGGAGCCTATGTACCCACTAACATCACCAGTGGAGAAATAGCCAACATGGTAGGGAAAGTGTTGTAAAGACCCAATATCACTTTTCATGAAGACGAGCTATATCGGAAGGATTAAGTCACAACAGAGCACTACATATCACAGTGCAATTTGAGGAAAAATTCATTGCTAGAGTCCTGATAGATGGAGGATCAAGTCTCAACATATGTCCACTAACTACTATGAAAAGATCGGGTAAGGTCCTGAATGAGATACGAGCAGGAAGTATGAATGTGAAAGCATTTGATGGATCTGAAAGGGACACAATTGGAGAGATCAACCTTATCCTACAGATGGGCCCAACCTGTTTTGATGTCGAGTTTCAAGTGCTGGATATATCTGCTACCTACAACCTATTGTTGGGGAAACACTGGATACCGTGAAGTTTGAATGGAACTATCAGGAAGTGATTATCCATGGAGATGGGAGTAACCCCATTTACACCAATCACGCTGTTCCAGTTGTCGAGAATAGAAGGAAGTTGGGTGGAGAAACATACCATCGCATTGAGCGCATCAACACAATTGAAAAGGAAAAATGGTGGAGCAGTAAGATAGAAATCATATTGTCATGGATAGGGTATGAACCCATCAAGGGTCTTGGAAAGAATCTCCAAGGGATCACCAAATCGATACAACTAAAGCGTCATGGTACAACTTTTGAGCTTGGGTACGAATACACCTAGCAAGAGTATCAGGATTTGTCGCCGCCATGGCGTGGTCCTTATTATCTGCTGGAACAACCAGTACCACATTTACACCAGTCATTTCATCAAGATGACATGGTGTGGGGGGTATGAAGAAGATGAATTTTTAGCTTGCATAAGGAATTTGTTTCTAGATGACGAAGACAAGGATTGCAATGCGATAGTTGAGGAGGCGGAGGAAGAAGGCCTTACTATTCAAACCGTGGAGAAAGGAGTTGTTCTCAAGAACTGGACTGCTGTACCATCAAGGGCCCGTCGAGTTCCTGGGTAGCCTGATAATTAGCATCACTTATCTTTTAAAAAAAAAGCAATTTTATGAGTATCTCAGACATTTTCAGTATTTTTTTTAAGCATATTTTGTTTTGAAATAATTGCTCGAATCATCGAGCTGCACTTGTTTGACGTTTTTAAATTTTTATCAATGGATTGCTGTTTTTAGTATTTATTATTTTCCTTTACATTTTTTCTCTACAACATTATTATTACTTATCCCGACGAACCTACGACTGTGACATCTAATGAGACAATGCAACATAAGGGTAGTGATTCAGAGGATCTGGAAGAGGATATAATACCCAAGGAAATTGTCAGAGAAGTAGAAAACTTCAAAAACAATCCTAAGTCTAATTTGGACGAGACTGAAACAGTTAATTTGGGAGACTCTGAAACTGTCAAGGAAACGCGTGTAAGCATTCATCTATCGCCGTTAGAGAATGAAGAATACATCCGGTTCTTGAAAGAGTATGAGGTTATTTTTGCATGGTCCTACGATGATATGACCAGTTTGAGCACATCCATAGTGGCTCATAAGCTACCTACCGATCCCATGTGTCCACCTATAAAGCAGAAACTCAGAAAATTCAAGCCAGATATGAGTTTGAAAATAAAAAAGGAAGTCACTAAGAAGATCAAAGCCAAGGTTCTGAGAGTGGTTAAACACCCGACCTAGTTGGCTAACATTGTGCGGTTCCAAAGAAAGATGGGAAGGTCAGAGTGTGTGTCGATTATCGGTACTTAATCATAGCAAGTCCCAAAGATGATTTCCCGTTGCCCAATATACACATACTGATCAACAAGTGCGCCAACCATGGACTCTAATCTTTTGCGGATTGCTTTACGGGATATCATCAGATCTGGATGGATGAAGAGGATGTTGAAAAGACAACCGTTATCACACCATGGGGAGTGTATTGTTACAAAATGATGCCGTTTGGCATGAAGAATGCTGGAGCCACTTATATGAGAGCTATGGAAACCATTTTCCACGACATGATACACTAGGAGATAAAGGTGTACGTGGACGATGTCATCATCAAATCTAAAAGGGGTACATATCACATAGCAGATTTGAGGAAATTTTTTGATCGACTTCGGAGGTACAATCTAAAACTGAATCCCGCAAAGTGTACCTTTGGAGTCCCTACTGGAAAATTGTTAGGGTTCATCGTCAGCCGCCGAGGAATTGAGATAGACCCGTCAAATGTCAAGGCTATCCAAGACTTTACACCTCTCAAGAACAAGAAATATGTGATGATTTTATTAGGGCATCTCAATTACATCAGCCGTTTCATAGCACAATCAACTGTGATCTGTTAACCGATTTTCAAAATATTGAAGAATGCCAGAATGACTTTGACATGATCAAGGAATATTTATCCAAACCACCTGTTCTAGTCCCACTGGAACCTAGGAGGCCTCTGCTACTTTATTTATCCGTACTAGATGGGGATTTTGGTTGTGTTTTGGGACAATACGATGATACGGGAAGAAAGGAGCATGCCATATACTATCTGAGTAAGAAATTCACACCCTACAAAGCACAATATTCTTTGCTGGAGCACACCTGCTATGCTTTGACATGGATAGCTCAAAAGTTGACGCACTACTTCTGTTCCTACACCACATATCTCATATCAAGGATTGATCCGCTAAAATACATCTTCCAGAAACCCATGCCTACGATAAAGTTAGCAAAATGATAGATACTATTGTGTGAGTTCGCCATCATCTATGTAACTCAGAAGGAGGTCAAAGGGAAAGCATTGCCGGATCATCTGGCAAAAAATCCTGTAGATGGAGAGTACGAACCGCTGAAAACGTATTTTCCCGACAAAGAGGTATCATTCATAGGGGAGGATATCACCGAAGCCTATGATGTTTTGAGAATGTTCTTCGATGGAGCTGCAAAGTTCAAAGAAATGGGTATTGGAGCAGTCTTAGTATCAGAAACATGCCAACACTATCCGGTATCCGCAAAGCTCAGGTTTCCATGTACCAACAACATGGCAGAATACGAGGCCAGCATCTTAGGACTCAGGTTAGCCATTGATATAAATGTCCAGGAATTGCTGGTAATTGGAGATTCTGACCTTTTGGTACATCTGGTTTTAGGAGAATGGGCCACAAAGAATACCAAGATATTTTCATATTTGTACTATGGACAAGAGTTGATGAAGAAATTCACAAAGATAGAGTTCAAACATGTTCTGAGAGTCTAGAATGAGTTCGCATATGCATTGTCCACTTTATCCTCCATGATACAACAAACAAGAATTTCATCGATCCTATCCCAATAGGGATTCATGATCAGTCAGCTTATTATGCTCATGTTGAAGAAGAAATTGATGAAAATCCATGGTTCCAGGACATCAAATAATATTTGGCAAAAGGAGAGTACCCGGAGCACGCAAATCATACCCAGAATCGCACACTCCCAAGATTATCCAACCACTTCTTCCAAAGCGGAGGAATTCTGTACAGAAGGACTCCAGACCTAGGATTATTACGGTGCGTCCATATTGCTCAAAAAAATACATGCCGGAACTTGCGGACCGCACATGAATGATTTCGTCTTAGCTAAGAAAATATTGAGAGCAGGATATTTCTGGATGACTATGGAAACAGACTGCATCAAGTATTTCCAAAAGTGTCATCAATGCCAGGTACATGCTGATATGATACGAGTGCCACCCAATGAACTCAATGCAACAAGTGCACCTTGGCCTTTCTCCGCTTGGGGAATGGATGTCACTGGTCCAATCGAATCCGCCACTTCAAATGGGCACAAGTTCATTCTAGTGGCCATAGACTATTTCACAAAAGGGGTTGAAGCCTCATCTTACAAGGATGTAACTAAGAAAGTCATCACAGATTTCGTGCGGGATCGTATAGTTTGTCGATTTGGGGTAACAGAATCAAATATCACCGACAACTCCACCATCCTTAACAGTGACCTGATGAAATCCATGTCTGAGACTTTCAATATCAAACATAAGAATTCCACAGCATACAGGCCGCAAATGAATTGAGTTGTGGAAGCCGCCAATAAGAACATCAAGAAGATATTGAGGAAAATGGTAGATAATCATAAACAATGGCACGAGAAATTACCATTTTCCCTACTTGGATATCGTACCATGGTTCGCACATCGACTGGGGAAACTCCATATTTGTTGGTCTATGGTACTGGAGCCGTTATTCCTGCTAAAGTAGAAATTCCTTCTTTGAGAATCATACAAGAGGCTGAACTCAGTGATACAGAATGGGTACGAAGTAGTTATGAACAACTTTATCTCATTGATGGAAAAAGAATGAATGCAGTATGTCACGGTCAACTCTACCAGGACAGAATGTCCAGAGCTTTCAACAAAAAGGTCAGGCCTAGACAATTCACACCGGGGCAGTTGGTGCTAAAGCGGATCTTCCTGCATCAAGATGAAGACAAAGGGAAATTTTCACCCAATTGGAAAGGGCCCTACATGGTTCACCGAGTACTAACGGGAGGATCACTCATATTTGCAGAAATGGATGGAGAAATTTGGCCGAAACCTATCAACTCAGGCGCAGTCAAGAGATACTATGTTTAGGATTGTTTACATTTATTCATTTGATGTAACTGAACTATGCTTGACCTGATTCCTATTTAAGACGAGATACGTAGACAGCCCTCTGGGTTTGGTCACATCATAATAAAATCTTCATTTTTTTCCATGATCAGAAACTGGAGCAGAATTTTGAGAAAGACCCTCAAAATTCTAAAGCAAGGATGTCGCAATATCTCTAAAATATTTCACAGTCATCAGTTCATCTAAATTACTTGACATTGCATACTAATATATTTTAAAAAACTATATTCATCAAATGCACGCATATTTTTGAAAAAACTTTATTTCTATAATAACCAGATGTTACCCAGGGTAACTCAAACAAGATCTCCAGGGAGAAGCAAAGATAGAGGAAGAAAACAAAAGCGCTAAACCAAACTTCTCCCACAGAACTCACAATTTTTCTTTTGATGCAGGCACAATAAGACAACGATATCCGCAGACACATCAAGTCATTGCCTTCAAGACAAAAAATTATTCATCGCAAACATCTCCAACTAAGAAATACTTTAGTTCCTCACTATCACTCATCGTTTTCTTGCATGAAGCTAAGCACTGCCTCCCTGATTGCATAAGGCTAAGCACTGCCTTTCCCTACATGAGACTAAGAATTGTCTCCCTCCTGCATGAGGCTAAGCATTGCCTCCATGATTGCATAAGGCTAAAGGCTTCCTTTCTCTGCATGAGACTAAGAATTGTCTCCTCTTTGCATGAGACTAAGCATCGTCTCCTTAATTGCATAAGATTAAGCACTGCCTTTCCCTGCATGAGACTAAGCATTGTCTCCTCTTTGCATGAAGCTAAGCATTGCCTACCCAATTGCATAAGGCTAAGCATTGCGTTTCCCTGCATGAGACTAAGGTTTGTATCCTCTTTGCAGGAGGCTAAGCACTGCCTCCCTGATTGCATAAGGCTAAGCACTGATTTTCCCTGCATGTTACTAAGCATTGTCTCCTCTTTGCATGAGGCTAAGCATTGCCTCCCTAATTGCATAACGCTGAGCACTACCTTTCCTGCATGATACTAAGCATTGTCTCCTTAATTGCATAAGGCTAAGCACTGCCTTTCTTTGCATGAGACAAAGCAACGCCTCCCTTACTTGCATGAGACTAAGCATTGTCTCCTCTTCCTGCATGAGGCTAAGAGTTGCCTTCCTAAGGCTTAGCACTGCCTTTCCCTACACAATACTAAGCACTGTCTTCCCTTTTGGCGTAAGGCTAAGCACTACCTTTTCCTCGCATAAGATTAAATACTATATCCACTATGCCATCTAAGACCTAGCATTATCTTCTGTTCACCCAGGGCTAAGTAGTGCCCTCACAAGACTAAGCCTTGTCTTGTCTTATCTTTGCATATGACCGAATATCATATCTTCGCATTTCATGGGCTGAAAAATTTCCATTTTGTCCAAAGACGTCATAGTCCGAAGGCATCATCCCTATAGCCGAAGACACCATTCTATGACTTGAGGATCTCTCAAAAATGCACATCATTATTCAAAGGCGTCATAGTCCAGAGGCACCATCCTCATGGCCCGAGGACAATATTTCATGGCCTGCTAATCCCTTATCACATGATTCATGGCCCAGGACGTCATAGTCTAAGGACATCATCCTCATCGTCCAAAGACAACCTTCATGGATCAAAGGAAATTTGCATCATATTTAAATTCTCGCAATAACCCGTATATATTCGCATGCGCTATGTTTTAAGTTTTGCAGGTAATCCAGGAAGTAACCGTTCCCCGAACGGGAGCAATATTCGCTCCAGTTTCCGTTCATAATATTCACATCCTATAATCATTTAAAACATAACCGACCACCATCAATTCCCGCCTTTCACTCTATGACCTTTCAGATATTTGTTCAGTGATATATCCGCAACACTTCAAATTCACATTCATAATTTTTCATAAATTCATCCGATACTATCCAGCCTAAAAGAACCCTTTCCAAAACATACGATCATTCTTATAACAACTCCATCAGTTTCGTTCGCCGTTGGATCCAGGACTACACACAACCTGATTCCCGTAACACCAGAGATATGTAGGAAAATCAGAAACCAGGGTTCGGCCCCATTTTTTCAAATCATATTATCCTCATTCAATTCGGCCAAAATTGGCCATCATTTTCTTCACCCGACAACTCTTTCATCATTCCTGGGTAAAGAGGGGCAGCTGTTGATACCCAATTTTGCCCTCATATTTTTCAAATAAGTGTATACACTTTCAAAATATCATTTTGCATCATTATTTAATACACAAGATTTATGCAAGCATTTTCCCATAAATTTTCATAATTTTAAAATTTCAAAATCAATTTTTCTTGCATTTAAATCATTCAATATTTAAAAATTATCCGTCAAATTATTTTTATAATGACTCAATCATCCAATTTATTATTTTACATCCATATATATGCTTCAAAATATTTTATTTTATTTTATATAATTATATTTCGTATTTTTAGGCTATTTACATAATTTTACAATAATAGCCTATACACTATGCATAATTACTTTTTTCGCATTATTTGGAACAAAATCATATGTTGTATACTTTTATAATATTGAGTTATTATTTCTAATCATTTTATTGCACAAGTAGTATTTTCGGACCAAAATGTCCCAACACCTTAGCCCAGAACTGTCACGACCCAACCGATAGGCTACGACGGGCACCCGGTACCTTACTCAACCGAGTACCAACATAACATATCTTTCTTATTGTACTTTCATTGGCAAATGGGCTAATCGGGCCGTCATGGACTAACTAGAATAGACATAGGGGAATACTCAATATAGGATGACCCAACCTGATATATAAACAAAAACGTTATACATGTGATATACGGGCCTATAAGGCCAACGTGATCATTTGTAAACTCAAAACATAGGCCGGCAAGGCCATACAAGCATCCGTATACATGACATCTCTCTACACGCCTCTAAGAGCACATACTTATCATAAAGGTCGAGACAGGGCCCCGCCATACCAAACAATACATGTACTAATCATACTGACCAAACAAGCAACTCCGGAGAAAATGGAGCGCACCAACATCTTCCACTGAGCTGATAGCCTACTTGGAGGACTCTCGACCTGTCTATCGGTAACTGCGGGCATGAAATGCAGCGTCCCCAGGCAAAAAGGACGTCAGTACGAATAACGTACCGAGTATGTAAGGCACAAAAATAAGTACATAAAAGACATGGAAGAAATATAGAGTAAATGACTCAACCTGTAAGTCTAGACAACTCTATAAATCATGAAATACTTATAGTGTCATGCATATGCGTAGGAATGTCATGTCGTTCATAAGTACATGTGTTGATAATATCATCAAGCCTCTGAGGGCATCCCATCATATCATCTCGGCCACTGTGGGCAAAATCATTAACGTGTACCAGCTGATCAGGTGGTGGTGCGTATATAACGTCGTAACCTTTTCCCATATCCCATATATATATATGCGGGTATATAATGCCACCTGGTCATGGGTCAATGTACATGTATAAATGAATGCAATGCATGAGAAGTACATCAATAAAATCTCTCGAAACGTCATAAGACCATTATACCGCTGATTAATATCATGAAACATACTTTATCAACTTACGTATTTTCTGAGACCCATGAACAGACGATAGAATAATAGGACATATGGGAATTCATGAACATAGGCATATCTAATACTTCTATGAATAGAGTCATTTATGGAAGTTGTGCATTTTCTCGTTTCATTCATGTCGTATAGATCATGCCAAAAAGAAAAAAAAGGATAGCCTTAACATACCTAAGTCGATTTTCTTGACAATCCCTCTAACATACGTCAATTGCAACAACACGTAACAGCAAGATCTGAGTAGGGAAAAATTCGTATGATATTTTTGAGAAAGATTGCACCGTACTTCTGTAGAATCTCCAAATCTCACATTACAGCTCTGACCATTGTAAATCACGCATGAAACCTCTTTGAAACATTATGATGTATCTTCTAATCTTACGGGGGGGGG